>WNNJ02000577.1:0-11777 GCA_012934845.2 Pomphorhynchus laevis | reverse complement strand
TAAGTGCAATGGGCAAGATTTCGTCGGTGTACGTTTGATCCTATTAGATGACTTGTATACAGACGTCATTCTGGGTATTCCGTTTTTGAAACGATTGTCCTCTTTCCGGCTTAACTTCGGCGGCAGCGGTAACGAGCTGATTTTACAGACGGTTGTGAATCTTATGAACATCGAACCGGCACGAGTGATAGGCGAACTAAGCGCAGACTGCATCCCGATTCAAACAAAAAGCAGAAGGAGAACGCCTGATCAATATCGATTCATTCAGCATGAGGTAGCGAGGCTATTTCAAGACGGTGTCATTGAAAAAAGTTCTTCTCCTTGGAGATCACAGGTGCTAATTGTTACTAACAAGAATGGAAAACGGCGTATGGTAGTCGATTATGCGGCTACGATCAACCGATTCTCACGCTCTGACGCTTATCCTTTACCGAGAATCGATGACTTTATAGATAAGATATCCAAGTGTACGTGGTTCAGTGTATTCGATCTTAAAAATGCATATAATCAAATTCCATTGGTAGAAAGCGATCGCAAATACACAGCTTTTGAGGCGGCTGGGGGCCTATACCAGTATCGGTGCATGCCTTTCGGTTTAAAGAACGGTGTTGCGGCTTTTCAACGTATTATGGATTCTATTATAAACGCAGAAAATCTTTTGGGTGTTTATGCGTATTTGGATGACGTGATCGTTACCGGTGTAGACAGGGTAGCACACGACACTAATTTAGCACGATTTTTGAGGATCGCGAAAAAGTACAATCTGGATATTAACAAGGACAAATCTGTCGTCGCTAGTCCTGTTATCAGTATTTTGGGATATTCAATCACAGAGGGCTCAGTCAAGCCCGATCCAAGTAGATTGCAGCCACTACTTCGAATGGATGCTCCTCGTACACTGAAAGATAAACAACGTATTCTTGGTATGTTAACTTATTATTCCGGATGGATTTCAAGATTCTCAGACAAAATTAGATCGTTTGCTTGCTGTGACACTTTCCCAATGGACGAGGATGCATTACGTTCTTTTAACATCGTTCGACTCGAACTTAGTCAGGCGTGTAAGGCTGGTATTTGTGAGGATCTTCCTTTCATTCTGGAAACCGATGCCTCAGGAGTTGCTATTTCAGGGGTGCTGTCACAGGAGGAGCGACCTGTGGCATTTTTCTCAAGAGTTCTAACAAAGGCAGAGAAGTTGCAGCCGGCTGTTGAATTAGAGGCATTGGCCATCATCGAAGCAACTCGACATTGGCGACATTACTTAGTGGGAAGAAAATTGACGATTGTCTGCGATCAGAGGTCGCTATCATTCATGTTCAAGCCTTCCACGAAGAGCTCGATAAAAAACGATAAAATTGCCCGGTGGAGACTCGAGCTTTCCGAATTGGAGTATGAAATTCGTTATCGTCCCGGCAAGAATAATGTTCCGGCCGACACACTCTCTCGAGTTCAATGTACTGCTGTTTCGTTCACTGGACAAAATCTAAAGGAGTTACACAGACGACTTTGCCATCCGGGCATTACGAGACTCTGGGCTTATATCAGATCAAAAAATATACCTGCCAGCCTCGACGAAGTGAGGGACGTCGTGAAGAAGTGCGAAACTTGTGCTCGCGTCAAGCCGCGATATTTTAAAGGGACCCAAGGTGAAGTTGTGCGTGCTAGTCGACCGTTCGAACGTCTTGCTATTGATTTTAAAGGACCAATGTCGAATTCTACAGGAAACCGATATCTCTTGACTGTAGTTGACGAATTCTCTCGTTTCCCATGGGCTTTTCCGTGTTCGGATATGTCGTCAAAGACGGTAATATACTGCCTACGTCAACTTTTCTGTATCTTTGGAACTCCGGTGGCTATACACTCCGACAGAGGCGCAGCATTTATCTCAACAGAGACACGAGAGTTTCTTCGTGATGCAGGTGTACATGTTACTCATACTGCAACGTATAACCCGAGAGGAAACGGACAGTGTGAACGGATGAATGGCATCATATGGAAGGCTATTGAATTGGCTTTAGTCGATGAAGGTGAATTGAGCGACAAGTGGGAGCAGTATCTTTCAACGGCGTTGAACGCTATTCGCACACTTTTAAGTACAGCGACTGGCCAGTCTCCACACGAACGCTTATTTTCATACGGTCGAAATAGCTGTTACGGTAAATCCCTTCCCAGTTGGTTATGCGAGCCCGGTCCAATCTTGGTGCGTAACTTTCTACAGAAAAGCAAGTTCGATCCTAAAGTGTTGGAAGTCCAACTCGTCGAAGCAAATCGCCATTCCGCATTGATTAAATATCCAAATGGACGCACTACGATGGTCTCGCCTCGCGACCTCGCCCCGATATCACGACCAGCAACGTTTGATATCACGTTTCAGGCTAAGGACACCCAAAGTGAAGGTACCGAGGAAACACTTCCGGTAAATCACACACAACCAGGATTAATCGACGCCGATGATGTTCAGACTACTGGCAGTAGATCATTCACGGTTGACGATAGCATATCGTTTACGGTTCCTACCGATGACGTGGTGTCGATAACGAACGAACATCCTCGTACAACAGAGGCACCAGATGTCGATACCCTTCGGTCAGATTCAGACAGACCTCGAAGAAAGTTAAGGAAACCGAAACGGTTCGACGATTTTATTAAGTGGGAGGATTGTGGTGATTCTTAACTGTTTTCTATCGTTCTGACACATTTAATTATTTACTCGAATTGTTTGTAGATGTTCGAATAAACCTCTTTGGTATATCTCGATTTACAACAACCATATAATATAAAATATAATACATTAAATAATGAAATTTTAAGAATTGCAACAATATGTAATGATATTGGCTTTCTTCAAAATCATTTAAATAATTTAATAGATACATATTTTAAACTGAGTTACTATAAAAATAACATCAAACAGAAAATAGTAAAATAAAATAAATCAACACAATAATATTAAAAATAAATTTAATAATAAATAATATGCTTTGTATTAGAATAGGATACTATATAATCAAATTTAATCAGATGAAATACGTTATTAAATCGTATTTGGCCCAGCTGCTATGTTGGGTAGAGGAGTTTAGGGCCAAAACCTGATAGCATTGCATTTCCTCCTAATGACCTCTAATCCTTATTCTGATACAACTTCTGTTATTTATTAGTCAATTCATAAAAATGACTTTTATTTTAAATTTCTATTTTTTATTTTAACTTGAAATAAATTATAAAAAATATTATAACAATTATTTATTTTATTATTTAATTATTAACCTACCCCGGGATTAGTCTTCTCTATAGTACGCCCCCAGAGCAAAGACAGGATTCTCAAGCTCCTCATCTCGAGATTAACGACCATAGTCCGCCTCGACTGAACTCTTAGGGTGATGAGAGACCCCGAATGGTTTAGTCAGAAGTCGGCGTACTGGTGCGGTCAGGGGATCAGATCCCTATGGACCTATGGCCGTGAAGGTGTATAAGAAGACAGAAGTGATTAATGCAACATATGAAATTGATATGATTTTCTGTTACTCGGAAAATCATTAGCCAATCATTAGTCAAGAAAAGTATTAGTCAATTCATAAAAATGACTTTTATTTTAAATTTCAATTTTTTATTTTAACTTGATTTACATTATAGAAAATCTTAAAACAATTATTAATTTTATTATTTAATTATTAAATTTTGATTTAGCATTATTATGTTTTGTTTATTTTATAATTATATAACAAATTGATTTTTATTTTTAATTTCAATTTTTTTTATTTTCATTTTTTTATTTTAACTTGATTAAAATTATAGAAAATCTAAAAACAATTATTAATTTTATTATTTAATTATTAAATTTTGATTTAGCATTATTATGTTTTGTTTATTTTATAATTATATTAAATACGTCGACTCAGTTAACTGTTTCGATTTCTCTAAATTATTTAAAGTTAGAATTATATACAATTCTGTCAACTTGTTTGAGTCTGGAATCAAAATTTCGTTTTGTACGCCTGATCTGGCCTCTGAATACTTAATTTATTTTGAAAAATTTCTTACAAAATATGGTTTAAGCCTCTTTGAAATTATCAAATTTTCCACCTTACGCAACAAAGTTAAAGAAGCAAACACATTTTTAACGACTGGCCATTTTTGATTGTTTTTTTTTCGCATGTTTCGTTTATAATTATTTCTTATCAGTTGTTATAATTTAAATAATTGTTTTAATTTAAATAATCCAAATAATTCAATTTGATAATTGCGCAGAAACAAGAAATGCGGACACGATAAGTGATGGATAGTAAGCAAATAGTAGCGCCTAGATATATGTTAGGCCAATTGATCATGCATAAAAGAGAGGAGATATGGGTAAAACGTCGTTGTAATCCAAATTGCACGACAATTTCCTCCGAGTTATTTAATTGAAAATGACGATTCTACATCATTTTTATTTTCACTCTTATTGATACGTGCAACAGGAAGTTTGCCCGACGACGATCTGGAAAAAATCTAAAATAGACGGTTAGGCAATAGTTTGAAACCTTTTGTATACGATAAGAATTTAAAAAAAAGATTTATTTTAACGTGGCAAATGTGTGCCAGCGCACGCTTACATGACCACAACAAAACAAGACTGTGAATCAGGTGTCGAGAAGGTGTGAACGGAGGAGGTGTTTGAATATGATAAAGGAGGGGGCGCGGCGGACGTCGAGAGGGAGTTGATTCCAGGCGAGTGAGGCGGCGACGAGGAAGGATCTGAGACCGTAGTTTGTTGGAGTAATTAGGAACGTGGAGTAAGAGGGTATGACAGGAACGAAGCGATAGCGAGGTGGGGCGAGTGTCGTCTAAGAAAGGAGGGTTGATGAACGATGGGGAGTCGACAGTAATGAGACGAAAAGTTACGAGAAGAAGGCGGAGTTTGATGCTGATGTTGATGGTGGGCCAGGAGAGTTGGGCAAGATATGTGGATGTGTGGTCGAAGCGACGGAGACGAAAGAGCACTCGAACGGCGGTGTTGATTATTCGTTGTAGGGGTAGGATGATGGATTTTGGAGAATTGGCGAAAAGGCTAAGGCGGTAATCAATTTTAGGGAAAAGAAGCGATGAAAGAAGAGACATACAAGAACGGAAGTCGATAAGGGGGCGGATACGGCGGATATCACGGAGAATTAAGTTAGATGAGCGGACCTTGTCACGGACGAAGGGTTTAAGGGAAAGGTGATCATCGAAATGGAAGCCTAAGAAAGTGAGAGAAAGAAAACTTTCAATAAAGAAGAGTTGGTAGAATCTTTCAATAAAGAAAACTTTCAATAAAGTGAGAAAGAAAACTTTCAATAAAGAAGAGTTGGTAGAATCGTTGTCGTGAGATTTATTTAGGCGAGAAATGACGAATGGGTAAATACCATTAAAATGTAGAGGGTTAACGAATGGAAGTAGTAATTTTAGGATTGTACATAGTTGGAAGTAGATAGAGGGATATTGCTTAAATGATACATCTGTAACGCGATTGTCGTGCATTATTTAGGTAATATTATTATGAATGTTTCAACAGTACATAAAAGCATGGCCTTATTGGCTTGTTCACTGTTAAACCTGTCTGTTTAGATGATCTTTGTCACCCATGATATTTTTATCATCATAATTGCTTGTAATTGGATGTAAGTTACACTCATCATTGTTAATGTCAATGATGCAACGTCACCTTAAGGATACATATAACATTGATTATTATATATCGACTGTAATTGTTTTGAGTATATTTTGTTAGATAGAAGCTCACTAGCGAACTGTTCTTCAAATTCCATATGACAATTATTCAGTTTGCTGATTATTAATTTAACAGATAATCAGACTGTAGTGGGCAGAACCCGAAATGAAAGCAACCTTCGAGTACTTTAATCTACCAAATGGTAGACTACCATGAAACTAAGCATTGTATACATGGCTATTACATAAGACTTTGATGATGCTCATATTTCCCTGGTGTAAAACATCTTATGAGTGTTGTTGCAGTTTAGATGATCGCTTTGTGTATTTGTTCGTCATACGTTCCATTGTGTTTTGAATTAGTATAAGTCTACATCGATGTAAATCTCCCAAGTCTATGTAAAAAACCGATTGTTTAAATGGATCGCTTGTTCTAATAAATCGTTTAAGCTTCCACTTCAATTGTCGTCAGTTTGTATTTGTGGAATAATATTTTAAAATAAGCTCGTTGACTAAGTGAATGTTTAAGTGCTATTGTGAAATATTGAATGTTTAAATTGTATTAACGCTTTTGTAACTTATTCTTGAGTTACTTTCCTTACAGTTTATCCAATTAAAAATTGTAAGAATTTTTAATAACCAAGACAATTCTTTTCTAACGGCATAGCTCAAAGCCGTACTGCTCCTTATAACCCTCGGTGTAATAGACAGTGTGAGCTATACGACGGTACAATCTAGAAAACTGTCTTGCTTACGCTTAAAGATCGGAACCTGCTAGTAAATCGATGGGAATCCGTTTTGCACGTATCTCTGAGTGCTATTCGATCTTTGTTATGTATTTATACGAACTGCACACCACACAGTAGACTGTTTCAACCTGATCGGCAATTTGCCCAAATCCGAAACTTCAGAGGTGACGTTTTACCAAACAATCACGAGTTTGTCCGAAAACATGACTGTCAATTAAAATATGATCCTTCCGTTAAACCTGCCGAAGTATTACTACATAATCCGAATTACCCTATGTAAAGTACAACGACGGACGTGAAGGTATTGTCAAAACAAGAGATATTGCCGTGAGCGAAGACGAAGGAACTAACTCTGTACATCAAAGTCAACAGTCCCAGGAAAGCCCTGAAAGATGCGAAACGGATACCGTTGAATGTCAAAACAGTGTTGAATCGAATGACTCCACTAATGTGCAATCGACTATGGAACTATACCGCTTATTAAGGAAACGATACAGTACCAAATATCTTGAAGATTACCGCTGACGGGGAGTGTTGTGAAATATTGAATGTTTAAATTGCTGTTAACGCTTTTGTAACTGATTCTAAATTTTGAATTAGATAAAATTCCTTGAATTACTTTCCTTACAAGTTTGTATTAGGTTAATTTTATTTAGAAAGTTTCAGTGTTGTGAGGTATTTAATTGAAATACGATTGTATTTTATTATCTCGACTACATTTTAACGTACAATATCTCTGACAGTATTAATGAACTTTTTTATCTCTCAAGTTGCTCTTAAATACGCCCAGTAGTTAGCTAAAAGATAGATTTGAACTATACTGAACATTGTCAGGATCCAAAGCTTCTCCATTATTTATTAAATCTATCGTTTATCTGATCCCTTCATAATTGAATTCATTATCAAGTGGATCATTTGACGAAACAAGTATGGAAGTAATTGAATTAGTGATATTTTAGTTGATTATAGACTTTAAAGAAAGTGATGAAAGATAAAGTGCTAAAAGATATTTTCGGGGCAGGGTAAATATTTTGAATTGTTAACACCCCTGTAGCAAATTTCACTAAGACCTTTCGATATTAACTGTTGACAATATTTCAAGGCATCATTGAGTTTGCTGTATTTGAGTTTCAAAGATTTGAATGTAGCCTATTTATTTTGAGACATCAATGAGGAAGGCACATCAATTTATATGCTAGTTATATATAAATTCTTTTAGGTTCGCTTAAAAATAAGGCATTCACAGCTTCTGCCATTTTAGGTTTCGTATTAATCCTGAAATATGAACATCGTAGTAACTTTTTCCGGAATATTCGAGAATATCAGCGGCTAATAACGAAGGTGTTTAATATACAGGTGTTTAATATAAAATATGGGAGAATCAAATGTAATTAAATTGTCAGCGTGTTTACATACTTAGGTTTCGATCAATAGTTAACAAATTATAAAATTATGCCACTGATATAGCTTAAAAGACTGGTTAAAATTTTTCTTAGATATAAAACCTTGCAATTAAAAAACGCTTCGGCCGAATTGTCAATAAATCTGTATTGCTAATTGTTGAGTCAATTTGATTTCAGTCAATTTGATTTTATTTCATAAACTAAAATCAACAACAGTGGTCACAAAATCAAGAAATGATATGTATATATGAATTTAAATTTGACCGCCGTCTAGGGTCCATATAGGATTCAGCCATATATGCTATTGCAGAAACATGATTAACTGAAACAACAGAAACATGATTTGATGTTTCGTTGATATTTGACGTTATATATCGATTTAAATAAATGACCGAATCATTTACTGAGGATCTTCGAAAAAAATGAGGATCCAACATAGGAAATAATGTTGCTTGATAGACTGAACTTTGATTCACGACTTTCAGTCACCATGTGACTTCTACACAATCACTTTAGCACCGAAATGACAAGTGCTCGGCAACACTCATCAGTAGAATGAAGTACTCACTGGCCGTTTCGGTTGCCAGTGTGACATTGTGAATAAAGGCGTTTCCGACACTTTGCTTAATTGTCTGAGGCTTTCGCTCTTAACCAGATCGAATTGCTGTGCAGACCATCCTTAAACACTAGGCAGAGGTTGTTGCTGAATTGTCGCTGCACTCGTTGGATCCTAAATGGATATGGCAGGTATAATAGTAATGCACGAATGTGCTGAGTAGACAACGGTCCAGGATTTCTTACGAAATACGGCATTTTTACTAAATGGTGTTGCTTGATAGACTTGACTTTGATTTACGACTTTCAATCACGATATCACTTCTAGACGACCAATGAGTACCCGGCAACACTCATCAGTAGAATGAAGTACTCACTGGCCGTTTCGGTTGCCTGTGTGACATTGTGAATAAAGGCGTTTCCGACACTTTGCTTAATTGTCTGAGGCGTACGCTCTTTACCAGATCGAATGCTGTGTCAAAAGATACAGAATGTTAGGCTGACCGGAGAGGATTCACATTATTTTGGACTTGTCGGGGTTTAGAACACGATGAAGATGGAAGAGACGTTTGTAGATTGAAGAAAGACAGTTGGAGGCAGAAATGCCGGTATCGTGTATGTGATGAGTGGATGAATAAGCATAGATGAGTATGTCATCGGTGTATTGCATGACGTTAAAGGAGTAAGATTTGATAAACAAAGAGAGATCGTCAAGTAGAAGAGATAAATGCAATGGTCTTATGGCTGAACCTTGTGGGACCGCACAGAAAATAGGGATGGGAGGGGTATATAATGAGTTAGAAGATACGCGAAAAGAACGGTCGGATAGATATGAGGCAAACCATGCTATAGAGGAGGACGAAAAGCCGTAATTATAACCAAGGCGAGAAAAGAGGATGCAGTAGTCGACGATGTCGATGGAGGAGGAGAGATCGAGAAAGATGAGAACACTATATAGAGCTTTGCCACGAGAAATGAGTAGGTCGTTGTAAACTTTCATGCAGGGGAGTTCGGTGGAATAATAAGAGCGGAAAGCAGATTGAAAAGATGCGTACCAATTGTGATCAAGAGAGATAAAAGTTGATCTGTATCAAGATGAGGCATTATAATAGCTTAGAAAGAGTAGGGAGAAGTGAAATGGGGCGATAGCTAGAAGGAAGTGTAGGGTCGTGCGATTGTTTCTTAAGGATGATATGAGCAATGGCGGTTTTTAATATAAATGGAAGATACGAGTGCGGATGACGAGTTAAACAAGGTGGTGAGGAAAGGGATTCGATCATATGGATTTAAGTATGGGGGTAGGCAGGGGATCGGCATGGGATCAACATATGAGGCTTTGTTGGGCAAGGACATGATAACAGATAAGACTTCTGCTGGTGAGACAGGGATAAGATAAAAGAGTTCCGGAGGATGAGGCGAAGCGGGGACTAGTGGAATAATATCAAAACATAGTGTGAGAGAGCAACGTGGATACTTTAGTTTGGGGAAATGACGAATAATCACGTGGATTGATGATGCAAAAAAAAGGAGCGAGCAAGGATTGAGTTAATAGTATGCCAGAGAGACTTAGAGTCGAATGAAGTGATGATTTTATGCTGCAGGAATGAGTTGCATTTAGTAGTAATAGGTGGAGATGAGACCGGCGAAGATCAAGATAATAATCACGGAGAGGCAGAGTGAGCGAGCGGATATCACGTCTGAGAGAGGGGTGATAGACTAAAAAACATGACGGGGTCGATGCTTTGAGAGTAGGCATTGGATGTCAAACCATACTTATTTTTGAGCTTTATAGAATATAAATTTGTTCATAATTGTTAAAAACATAAATCTAAATTATATAAAGATATGAAATATATTTTTCGATATATTGATGATATATGTGTATTTAACTCTAACAATTTTTATTCAATAAGCGAAATAATTTATCGAGGTAGCCTCATTATTAATAAAACCAATATTAATGATAAAGAAGATATATATCTAGATATCAACATTAAATTAACATCAATTAAAAATATTATTAATTTATATCGTAAAGATGACATATTTAAATTTACAAGAAACATATTTTTGCATGAGCATTCATGCATACCATATAATATAAAATATAATACATTAAATAATGAAATTTTAAGAATTGCAACAATATGTAATGATATTGGCTTTCTTCAAAATCATTTAAATAATTTAATAGATACATATTTTAAACTGAGTTACTATAAAAATAACATCAAACAGAAAATAGTAAAATAAAATAAATCAACACAATAATATTAAAAATAAATTTAATAATAAATAATATGCTTTGTATTAGAATAGGATACTATATAATCAAATTTAATCAGATGAAATACGTTATTAAATCGTATTTGGCCCAGCTGCTATGTTGGGTAGAGGAGTTTAGGGCCAAAACCTGATAGCATTGCATTTCCTCCTAATGACCTCTAATCCTTATTCTGATACAACTTCTGTTATTTATTAGTCAATTCATAAAAATGACTTTTATTTTAAATTTCAATTTTTTATTTTAACTTGATATAAATTATAAAAAATATTATAACAATTATTTATTTTATTATTTAATTATTAACCTACCCCGGGATTAGTCTTCTCTATAGTACGCCCCCAGAGCAAAGACAGGATTCTCAAGCTCCTCATCTCGAGATTAACGACCATAGTCCGCCTCGACTGAACTCTTAGGGTGATGAGAGACCCCGAATGGTTTAGTCAGAAGTCGGCGTACTGGTGCGGTCAGGGGATCAGATCCCTATGGACCTATGGCCGTGAAGGTGTATAAGAAGACAGAAGTGATTAATGCAACATATGAAATTGATATGATTTTCTGTTACTCGGAAAATCATTAGCCAATCATTAGTCAAGAAAAGTATTAGTCAATTCATAAAAATGACTTTTATTTTAAATTTCAATTTTTTATTTTAACTTGATTTAAATTATAGAAAATCTTAAAACAATTATTAATTTTATTATTTAATTATTAAATTTTGATTTAGCATTATTATGTTTTGTTTATTTTATAATTATATAACAAATTGATTTTTATTTTTAATTTCAATTTTTTTTATTTTCATTTTTTTATTTTAACTTGATTAAAATTATAGAAAATCTAAAAACAATTATTAATTTTATTATTTAATTATTAAATTTTGATTTAGCATTATTATGTTTTGTTTATTTTATAATTATATTAAATACGTCGACTCAGTTAACTGTTTCGATTTCTCTAAATTATTTAAAGTTAGAATTATATACAATTCTGTCAACTTGTTTGAGTCTGGAATCAAAATTTCGTTTTGTACGCCTGATCTGGCCTCTGAATACTTAATTTATTTTGAAAAATTTCTTACAAAATATGGTTTAAGCC
>WNNJ02000576.1:0-121626 GCA_012934845.2 Pomphorhynchus laevis | reverse complement strand
CAACGGATACGCATTTGTGCCTTATAAAGAATAACTAGAAGGTCCACACACGCAACAAGCCAGTAAAAACGCTTTATGCACCTGAGTTTCGTTTAGCATCGTGAGGAATTGCTGATGTCTTTACAGTTATCACAAAAGCAGTCGAAACGCACCCTAACCACTTCATCCGACTGACGATGACTGCTGGGTGGTTAGGGGCGTCTCGGAGTGATACATTAGACTGATGGAGCTGATGATCGAAGTTCAGTTTTTAGCAACTCATATGGATTTAAAATCAATCGTAGCCAGTTTTGGCTCCTGGACCACAGTTTCAAGCGATTTTTCGCACTACATATATATGCGAAAAATCTATATATATTATATAAATATTTTTGCATATAATATTATTTAATATAATATAATTACAATATAATTATATATAATATAATCATATAATATAATTATGTAAATATTTTTGCGTATATACAACCAGGAGCCAAAGCTGGCTATGATTGATTTTAAATCCATATGTGCTGCTAAATAACTGGACTGCGATCATCAGCTCCATCAGTGTTATGTATCACTCCAATACGCTCCAAACTACCCAGCAGTCATCGTCAGTCGGATAAAGTGGTTAGGGTGCATTTCGACTGCTTTTGTGATAACCGTAAAGACACCAGAAATTCCTCACGTAGCTAGACGAAGCTCAGGTGCATAAAGCGTTTTTACTGGCTTGTTGCGTGTGTGGACCTCCTAGTTATTCTTTATAAGGCACAAATGCGTATCCGTTGGTTACGAGGGCACTGAATTTCTTACATGATTTCGATGGGAATACTTTTTTTATAAATTGGTAGTGCGAAAAATCGCTTTAAACTGTGGTCCAGGAGCCAAAACGGGCTATGATTGATTTTAAATCAATATGTGCTGCTAAATAACTGGACTTCGATCATCAGCTCCATCAGTCCAATGTATCACTCCGAGACGCTCCAAACCATCCAGCAGTCATCTTCAGTAATAGAAATGCTGTTTTACATGGACACTTTCAAGTGTACAAATATATAAAATATATTGTGTTGTTACACCTGCCCTTTGACACCCAATGGTGTACTCATAAATAAATCACTATGTTTTCCTCATGAGGAGGCATAAATATTGGTGCAGCAAATACTACTTAACAGAGAGTCGAATTTTACAGTCCTTGTCAATACTAAAAATCACAAGATAAATAAAGATAATCGTGAATTCTAATTCAGGTAAATATTCACTTTCAAATTTCCAGTATTCACTTCCAAATTTACCATGCAAAGGCAAAAACGGGCGAAATGATTTGAATATCAGGTTAATCAGGCATCAGAGAACGTGAATCTAAACATTTGGAAGTACACACTGACATGTATTTGAATTCACAATTCCAAATATATAAAAGCATCCATCAAAGGAATTCCTGTATGACTAAACTTACATTACATCATCTCCCGTCATATTCTCGGTGACCTCAACATTCGACTTGACAGACCATCATGCGCTCACTCGTCACACCTACTCAAGACATTATCAGACTTTGGCTTCAGATAGATCCCAACTGAATCCACTCATATCCAAGGTGGCACCATTGATTGCATCTTTGTTCGATCATCGTCTACTTGCAGCACCGTTTCTGTGAAAGATGTGGGCCTATCCGACCATTACCTTCTCACCATTAACATTAAAACCAATGATCCTCCACACCCTAATCATCCCCATATATATCGTCCATGGAAACAACTTGATCTAAATAACTTACGTATAAACCTTCTCTCGTTCACTCCTAATTTTTTCCGCCTTTACTAACACCTCACTTGACGACTTAAACAACATGTACAGCACTGAACTTATTGGTATACTCGATATGGTTTTGCCGTTCAAACAATGCACGCCTCGCCGCCAGTCAGGAGCGCCCTGGTTCGATAGCGATTGCCGAAGAGCAAAGCGCTCCTTACGACACTTTTAGCGAATGCACTCAAGATTCCGTCGTCGTAATATCACCGAGCTATTAAACTCATCTTACTCAGAATACCTCGAATTTCGACCCAAATACCGATATCTTTTGAACTCAAAATGCTCCTCATACTTTGACAATCATCAACACGCGTGGAAATACATTAATAAGCTTTTGGGTAGACACAAATCCGTCACGTATATCTATATCTCTTTCAACGAATTCGCATCTCATTTGCAAAGCAAAATAGCTCGAACTTTGACCTCAATACACGTATCATTATCTTCTAGTTTCTCCTGCCTAGCCCCATATCATATTATACTGTTTCACTTTTCACTTTTGTCTATCGAAAGCGGATATGATGCCCTGGCACGATTACCCAATTCAACCTCTCCTCTCGATCCTGTTCCAACATACATTCTAAAGTTACTAAGTGACACCATCAGCCCTTATCTCACAAGTGTCTTCAACATGTCTATCCATTTATCACACTACCCTTCGTCGTTTAAACATGCCATAGTTCGCCCATTATTAAAGAAGCATCATCTTGATCCTAGTTCCGCCTCCTCCTATAGACCAATATCAAACCTTCCGACCATCTCAAAATTTTTCGAGCGTCTCATCCTTAGACAGGTAAGCAACTACATATCATCAAATTCTATGTTTCCACCTTTTTAATCTGCATATCTACCACAACATTCTACTATGACCGCATGCACAAAACTCTCCAATGATCTACTTCTTGCTCTTGACAAACATCTAGTAAGCCTTGTAATTTCACTTGATTTATCCTCCGCCTTTGATGTAGTTGATCACACTATACTTTTCTTATGTCTCAGACAACGTTACTGCTTCTCATCTCATGTCATTTCTTGGTTCAAATCCTACCTCTCAAATCGTTGTTATCACGTAGTCTCCAACTTCAACTCTTCTGCGCCGGTTCCTCTCAGCTGCGGTGTACCACAAGAATCCGTTCTAGGGCCGCTTCTTTTCATTCTTCTTGGTGATTTATCTTCAATCGTGGTCCCTTTCGGCATTGAAGTTATTCAGTACTCTGACGATATAGTAATCTATGCATCATGCACACTCACATCTGCATCCAACCTCGCTTCCGATGCATCGTCTTGCATCTCTGCTATTCACGCATATCTTTGTTCAATCCGTATGTTTTTAAACAACGAGAAAACTAACATGATGTGGATAAAACCGCGCCACTCTTACACCCTCGATTTTCCAGTATGCATACACAATTTCCGTCTACCAGAAGTGACTATCATGACAATCCTCGGTATCCCTTTTTACAATAATCTCTCGTTTCTGCCTTTCATTCGTAGCAAGATCAGTTCATGCTCCCTCATCCTCCGTGACATCCGAAGTGTCCGTAGAAACCTCGACGTGAAATCGACAGCTATTTTAATCTCCAGCCTTTTCATGCCTCGTCTAGAATATTGCTTAGGTCTTCTCGTAAACTGTCCAGCATATCAATTTCACTATTTACAAAGGATTCTGCACACGGCTGCTAGAGTCATCTTCCGCCTTCGCAAGTACGACCACATCTCCAACACCCTCTGCATCCTTAACTGGCTCGACATTCCGAGCCGCATAACCTCTCAAATTCTCACACTTGTGTGGTAAATCAAATTCCGGCACAACCCTCCTTATATATATCTTCCTGATAGTGCATCCAATATGACGACTGGTCTCTCCCTAAGAAGTAATCGCTCCTACTCGCTTTTCGTCCCCCGTCACAACGGTAATCACGGATATCGTGCGTTCACCATCGCTGCACCACGCCTTTAGAACAAACTTCCTCGAGACACAAAATCATTGACGTCGCTTAAACACTTCAAAACTTCCTTGATCGCCATACTTATTGCAAACGAACTAAAATAACACTTTCAGCCGCAATCAATTCAATAACTCTACATACAAGTTCAAACATTCATCGAACGTAAACTTGTCTTTTTAATTTTTATAGTGGGCCTGTAAATAGTTCTATTTACCACAAAGGCCACTCTAAATAAATTCTATTCTATTCTATTCTAAACTGGCTTAAAATGAAGCTATATATAATGAAATTTTCAAAATCTATATATAGTTATATATTTAATATTTATATTTCTATATTTAATTTATATATTTACTTATATATAATCGGAATTTATATATTTATATATATTTTATATATTTATATATTATATATATTTATATATAACACAATCGGATTTTAAATTATATATGGTGTTCCATGCAAAGGCAAAGCGGGCGAAATTATCTGAGTATCCATCACTCAAGCGTCATGGAATATGAATCTGGAAATTTGGATATATATACTTTAATGAAGTGTAGAAAACAGGCAAAGACACATTTAATTTATTTAAACGTTTCATCCTTTCACATCCAAATTTCCAGATTCATATTCTATGATGCCTGAGTGATGGATACTCAGATAATTTCGTACGATATGCCTTTGCATGGTATACCCGGGTTCATCAGAGGGTTGAGTTCCAGCATTTTCCGGATTCGAACTCGAGTTGTATCAATGACACAAGCTCAATGTGCTCAACTATCCATCCAGTCACTCTATAATTTCCTATATACATTAAACATTCAATTTTTCTACCAATACCTTTATGCGGGATCTTTAAACATATGCTTTCATATATTTGTAGGTACACAGGAAACATGCTCAGTCAAACAGCCTTGGAGATCCTTTGATGGATGCTTTCATTTATTTTAGAATTGTAAAAATACCCATCACTGCTGATCGTTTGCTACGATCGATTAAATTATGTTCCATATGTTAATAAGCAGCAGAAGAACAATAAAATATAATATTTTTTACGTTTCGGCTTGCGCCTTGATCACAATCACAAAACAAAGTTTCACAAAACAGTATATAGTACAGTCTGCTTTTATACACGCACCTATCCTTACCACGGAATAATTTATGGAGGTTTTTCTCTTTTTAATTTATAGTCTAACAGTGTATTGAGCATGCGGTCAGTCATTAATTGTCCGACAGTAATGTTCACGCTTTTTCCTTTCGATTGCATTGACAAGGCCACCTTCTATTTCGGTTGTGACAAATTTGTGGGTAGGATGTTCTTCGCAGCGTTAAACTACCCCATCCCTGTTGAATTTACTGTCACGTGTATTAAAATATCTACCCGTACTTTGCGATTTTATGTCTGCTCGTCGGTTCATCAATCTATCTTTGAGCGCACGACCAGTCTATCCCACATATTGTGCCTTACAGTCTAAACATTCAAAACATACGAGTAAACTACAACTGCCGTACGGCAGGATGCGTCTATAGTCAGAATGTTTAGACTGTAAGGCACAATATGTGGGGAAGACTGGTCATGCGCTCAAAGATAGATTGACGTACGAGTAGATATTCTAGTACACGTGACAGTAAATTAAACACGGATGGGTAGTTGAACACTGCGAAGAACATCCTACCCACAAATTTGTCACAACCGTCATAGAAGGTGCCCTTGCCAATGCAATCGAAAGGAAAAAGCGTGAGCATTACTAGGTAGGAAAATTAATGACTGACCGCATGCTCAATACACTGTTAGACTATAAATTAAAAAGAGAAAACCTCCATAAATTCTTCCGTGATATGGATAGGTGCGTGTATAAACGCAGACTGTACTATATACTGTTTTGTGAAACTTTGTTTTGTGGTTGTGATCAAGGCGCAAGCCGAAACGTAAAAAATCTTTTATTTTATTGTTCTTCTGCTGCTTATTAACATATGGAATATATATACATATATATAATAATGACTAAGCGGTACTAGTTATCGTTTTGTCAAAAATTTTGATCAGGTGCAGAAAGCATTTTTTACTGGCTTGTTGCGTCTGTGGACCTTCTAGTTATTATTTATATAAGGCACAAATGCGTATCCGTTGATTACGAGGTCACTGAATTTCTCACAGGATTCCAAAAGCTGGTCACGATTGATTTTTAATCCATATTTGCTGCTAAATAACTGGACTTCGATCATCAGCTCCATCAGTCTAATGTATCACTCCGAGACGTTCCTAACCACCCAGCAGTCATCGTCAGTCGGATGAAGTGGTTAGGGTACGTTACGACTGCTTATTATATATGGCAGCCACGAAATTTTGTACAAAACGATAACTAGTACCGCTTAGTCATTATTTTGACTCATCAGTACCAGGTATCTCCTACTACTGGATGCAAATGAGGACCGGCAGACGTCACGAGTATGTCAAAGTATGTCTCGTAAAAGTTAATAAGTCGGCAGATAAATAGAGAGAATGCGCTGGCGTTAGCCAGTGCTCTCAGCTAATGATGGAGTTCTTGTCACAGACTCCAAATGAAATGGAATAAGGCCTGCATCGTCCACCTTAACACTTCTAGTCTTCCTTCTGAAGATATTCAAGAGCAAGAAATTTGTCAGTTGAAAACAGAGTACCGCAGGACTTGACAGTATTCTAGACGAATCGATCTCCCTACAAAACTACAGATCCACTCCCAAGTCGCAACCAATCCCTTCTTAATCCCTAGTATTAATGTCGCAAAAAATCCCAGCTATTAATGTCGACATTAATCCCTGATACTAATGTCTACATTAGTCTCTGGTATTAATGTTGCAAGTAAAATATTTTTATCCAAGAACCTGGTAACGTGTACTAAAGATTTACGAGTCATTTCGATTCAAAAATCGCACATTTTGATTTACAAAAAAGCGTTGATTGTAAAATACACGATAATTTGGTTAGGTGGAATTTTATTCCGCTAAGTTTTCATGTGTATATTAGTAGACGCTAAGTTCATTTAACAGTTGGTGAATTGCAAAGGTTCTACCGAGATAACAGTGATCAGTTATCTTTGACTGTTTTTCTCGACTTTTCTGCTGCACTCAAGCGCATTCATATTCCCTTTATTATTTCCTCTCCCTGGTCCTTGGGGTGCCTTTGACAATCGGTTCTGCTATAAAGACGACCATTATGTACGGCAGTTCTACCCTATTACTAGTGCACATCAAGGATGCCTCCCTCTTCAATCGTGTATTAAGCTTCCTTTATTATCATTCTAAAACTTTTTATGCGCTATCAATATCTGGTGGTATATTAAGATGATACCACCGCCAAGTTTTTGGGACGCAGGTGTATAGATATTGTCTCAAAAATCATCAATTTCTTTTTAAAATTAAAAGTTAAGTAAGTTAGCCTCGTCCAACTTCTTTCTCAATCATTCCAAAACGAAGATGGTCGCACTTCATGACCCCTTTGCAACATGAAAATGCTTAACAGATTAGTAATTTCAGCTTTTTCCTTTTTAAAACGAATCAACAACTCACTATCTTTACACATAGAGTAAAATACATAGTTTTCACCATGTCGATTAATTAAGCTTCTGGATTCGATTTTAATATATTTAAGAATGCCCTGAAGAGAGTAAGATGAGATCTGAAATGAGCCTAGCGTTTGCCATTAATAAATAATTTTATGTGCTAATTTAGTGTACCTGGGGCATCTCGGGACTAGTCTTCTTTTCAAGACGACGTTCACTGATCAAAGTCTAAAATTTCTTAAGCACGTAATGTCTAGAATACCGACCATCACGCCATAATTGGGACCTCAAGAGTGTGTCATTCCCTGGATGACTCAATCGCAAGGTATCGTATTGTTATTAGCTTGTGGAAACTAATCCCTCAATGAGTTAGAAGGCGTTAAAAGAAGATAAAGCGATTATGTTTTAATACTTACATGTATTCGGTTTCTCTCTGTAGTTTTCATCACATCTATTTTTTATTTATTAGGAGTCTTATTATTATTCAAAATCACCTTCAAATTTCATGAATCTGAATAGAGCAGCTCATGTGCAATTTCACTTTATAGACAAATTACTTTAAAATAGGTGTCAACATTTTAATTTTAGAAATCTATTAGCATGAATTCACATCTGTTATAAGTTCAGTTTTAGTATTTAACTGCTAAATTACAACATTACAGGATGAAATTGCCATTGAAATATGCAGAATTTGACTATTTGCAACATATTTATCTATACTTGAAGTAAAAATAAATGTAAAATAGCCATTATCAGTACATCTTCTTATCAGGCTTTAATTCTTTATTCTCAGCTCAGCAAAATGACAAAGTCACGTTCAAATGTAATTATAGTATTATACTTTAAATTATGATTAAGTATATTGAGATAAATCTGATAAGCTTAAAGAGTCTACGCATTTTATACTATATAAATAAAAAATAAATATAAATAATTATAAATAATAAATAATTAAATAAGATTTTATATAATTTATATTTATATAATAGTAATAACATGAACTATTAATTACAAAGTTAAAGAATAAATTACCGTAACGACAAATTATAATTTGATTTGAGTAAAACCTTATTTTATCATGAAATTTTATTGATCATTGGATCCAAAGGGCCCACCTTTAAGTAGTCTGAAAACAGATTTTAGTAATCTGGCAATTTTAAAAATCGTGCAATCTGCTACTCGCAGTCCGATCTGACAGCAATGTTATCGTGTACAGGTAATGCAGAAGATATCTGAGCACGATAAAATGCTTTTGAATGTCTCAAACCAGGCCTTTAAAATATATATTATCGGGATTCATATAAGTGCATTATTTGTATTATTAAAGTCCTTAATTATTATTATTTTTATTTATTTATTTATAATTATATTAAATACGTAGACTCAGTTAGCTGAATTGATTGTTTAAAGGGCTTTTATATAATATTTATTGGCGATAGATTAAACTGGATTAGTGTAGTTTGGAAATTCTTATGAAGACAAAGTTATTATTAGTTTATCAATAGTTGTTATTATATCGTTATCTTTTTATTTAGTAAGTTTTGAATGCATATCTTTATTAATTTTATCTTTCCTCTTATAATTGTTTGTTATTTTCAATTTATTTTAAATTCGAATAAATATATAATCTTTCCAAATTTTAATTTTATATGTACTTAAGCTTTCGTTATTAATAATAATATTAATTGATGTTAATTTAATGTTCATATCGAGATATACACCTTCTTTATCATCAATATTGGTTTTGTTAAGAATAAGACTTTCTGTATAAATTTGTTCGCTTATTGAATAAAAATTGTTAAAGTTAAATACACATATATCATCAATATATCGAAACATATATTTCATATCTTTATATAATTTAGATTTATTTTTTAAACAGTTATGAACAAATTCATATTCTATAAAGCTTAAAAATAAGTCAGCTATAATTGGGCTACTATTACCTCCCATTGGAACACCTTTTATTTGTCTAAATATAGATGTCCCTACTTTTAAATAATTTTGATTTATCAAAATATTTAAGGATTATATTAATTCAATTTTATCCATATATTTATATTTATTTGATGGTTTAATTTTTGTTAGATAGGCGTTATAATTATTATAACATATATATGTATATCTTTTTCCGAATATAAGATTAATTAATTTTACTAACGCTTCTTTAATATCTACTAAATCTAGATTTGTATAAAGCGTACTAAAATCGTATGTATTTATATTTTGAAAATTTATTCCTTTTGTCTGTTCTAAAAATTCTTTTGTAGAATTAATACTGAAATAGTGTTTTATACCAGTATTAATTTCGATTACCTTGCAATATTTTTTAAAATGTGCTTTAATTACTTTAAGTATTTTATTCATATAGACAGAAAGTGGTTTTAATGTACATTTAAACGCACTACATATGAACCTAGGTTTTATTGGATTTTTATGTAATTTTGGATTCCAATATAATATAGGTATAGTTTTATTATCTAATTCAACCTTTATACCCTTTTTATCCATTATAGAACAGTGACTTGTAATAATTGTTTCTAAACTCAACTCACTACGTTCATATGTTGGATTTACATTTAAATCATTAGAATTAACCTCTTTCATTAGTATATCATAATAAAGCTTTTTGCATATGAAGACAAAGTTATTACTAGCTTTATCAATAGTTGTTATTATATAATTATATATAGTTATAGTTATTATATAGTTATACGTTAATTTATTAAGTTCCATATATACATCATAATTCAGTCTTAGCCAATTGTATGCTCTGCTAGTGGAACAGGATTGACAAAGGAGAAAATCCGAACTTGGTGTTGCTTAGATCTTAGAATAAGATGACAACGATCCGTGTTTAGAAAGTCTGCATCTTCGTTAGCCAATAGTATATTTAGCCTTGGATGTTACGAAAATAAGGAGGTATTAATATTTGGCAAATGGAAGAATTAGTCGATCATCAAAACTGATTCGTTTCCAGGTTACTCGACGAAGAAACAAATCAATTTATCATGCTTTCATTATATGTAATACATTTATAGGTTCACAGATTTATACTGATAAGTAATGTGAAATTTCAGCATTTTTGATCAACCATAAAATAAGCTTTGCTAATTGAGAAGATCAACGAATTCATATAAATTAAATAGGAAGACTTTGAAGAAGCTTAAAATATAAACTTAAAAAGTGTCTTAAATTCAGCATTTTAGTTGAATCTATTAAATCAGTAGTTATTATTACATAGTTATCTTTTAATTTAGTGAGTTTTAAAAACAAATCTTTATTAATTTAATATTTTCTTTTATAATTGTCTGTTATCTCAATTTTCTTTTTAATTTTATCAAATATATAATCTTTCAAAATTTTTATTTTGGATGTGTTTAAGCTTTCGCTATATATCAACTTATCTATGTAAGAATTTTAGTCATTATATAATAAATTATAAATTTTATCATTATTATTTAATCTATATTTATATCATTTTGATTGTATTTTACTTAATTTCTCATTTTCAATTAATATTGCTAATACAACGATGTTCATAATACAACTATATTTCCAGATATGGACGGATGCAAATACACATTTGTCTTGAATCGAGTCTCAACTCAAGCAGTGTTTCAGTTAGATACACAAGCGGGATTAGAAACGATACTACTAATCGGCAGACTCGTTTAGAAAACAGGGTCGAGCGCTACTAACAAGAATCATACAAAGATAGTTCAGATTATTCGAGACAAGCATTCTAAACTATGGCACTACAAGTGTTTATGTATACTGTACGCTCGAAAAAAATAGTAGTTTTAACCAATAATTTAGAGTAAGCCTAATTATCCTTTATTAAATGACGTACTAAATGTAGTTCAAAATTTCATTATTTTTCACCCATTGTGATATATTACAAATAATAAAGTTGGTGTATTTTTGTATAATGGTTGTCAAGGTTTGGAAATTTAACCTTCAGCATTCGAGCTCGCGAAAAGCATCTCGTTATCATATGCGCTGTAATAACCCAGAAAATACTAAAGAAATATATAATAAGAGAGTATTCATAGAAATATTTAACGTGTTTGTTCTTTCACAACCAGTCATGTCTTAAACTTAAACCGAAATTAGATTAGATTAAACCGAAATTGGATTTGATTACTTCTGAACACTATATTACTTGCTTATAATTCTTACTTTCTTGGGAATACGCTTGAATATATTCAAGTCAAATCCGAAAGTCACACTTATCGAAAAGATAAATCCCAGGTATCTTATCTATGTGTGAAGATAGGAATATGTTGATTGCTCAAAATGGAGAAGTGTTAGGAGAATATCAATCCCTTTCAATTTTTGCTGAACTCAAGAGTGTCATTAAGCATTACCAACTGCAATTTACAAATATTAAAATAAAGGATATAGGTAACTTATATTTTAATCAACAAATTATCTGAATTTAGAACCAACGCAATTTTACATGCATCTTGAAAACATGAATGTAGTATCATCTGCATAAATCACTAGAAGTTGCTTACGTTAAATAAATTATAACTTTATATAAATGTAATTGAGTAGAACTTATGAGCATCAGGGTGATCTTCATAATTATAATGTTTTGTTTCCAACACACTGCTCTAAACTTTAACTTATAATAATATAATGATTAACTGTAACATGCAATAATAGTTTACTAGCAATAGTTTAAATAATCAACAGTTTAAATTTACTTTTTTAATTGTATATTTTTCGAATTTTTGTAAATATTTTGAATAAGAAATATAATTATAACATGCTAATCGTCAATCATGAAACATTGAATTATTTGCTGTGGATCGTGCCGAACAAACATTAATTGACACAAATTTGATCAAAGCAAAAAAAATCGACTTAGTAAATTTGCACTCGTTATATGTTTTCAAATAAATAAACTAAACATAGAAAAATAAATAAAACAAATATATAAAGTAAACAAATATGTTTACTTTTAATAATATATTTGTTTGCAAAAGTTTCAATTTTTATTAGTTGTAGATAGGAAGGTTGGGAGCATTGAATAAGTCAATTTTTCAATCTTCACATACGAGCTTCTTCAGGATTCAAAATTTCTAAAATCCGAAAAGCTTTTCGGTTTTTTGAAATATTTTATCCTCCAGAAACTCCTATGTGACGAGTGAAAATTTAATTGAATAAATGCTCTTAACCTTTCGATTTACAAATCAGATCAGATAACGGAGTCTACGTATTTTATACAATATATATTAAAATAAAATAAATAATTATAAATAATAAGTGATTATATAAGATTTTATTTAGATTTTAGTTATATAGCGATTGAATTTATAATTCAAATTTAAAATAAAAATCAATTAATACAATTAATAATATATTTTTGAGAGAAAATTTAACTTTAATTTTTAAGTATCGGAGTCCCCGCAAATAGATCAAATATCATCATCACAATTGCATGCATAATATCAACACTTAATGCTATGTGTATAAAATATTAGCTTAATAATATTTAATAAAATAATGATAAAAACAATGTATATAGATGACAGTAATACAAATTAGCATAAAATACTCACTCACCATTTCCATCTTCGTATAAGTTATTGTCTTCTTCGCTATTGCTTTCGACAGACCTACTCATAGTATCATTAGGAAAGCCTTCGTCACCGTATCGGAGAGGTGGAAATAAATCTGTGTCATTCTTATATTCAATTGTGGTGGACATTGAGGTACATTCACTGATAGTCGATAATAATCCTGGTTCCCAACAGAAAGAAGAGGGAAATTTGTGAAAATGCTTGTGGTCGAAAACGTCGTCAACATCCTCGTTTGAATCAAATTCAGATTTAAGATTTTCCTTATCTTTGGTATTACCAAGATCAACATTATCATTATCTAGACAAGTCAGCTGAGGCTCATGACATTTAGTAACTGTATTGTTAAATAATGTATAACTCTTATCGTCGTTCACATCAAAATCTTTCAACTGTTGTCGAACGGTGTTTACTAATTCCGGATCGCTAATTATATATTCTTTGACCAAGGATCCATTGTTCAGCACTGCTTGTTTCGTGGAACATATTTTATCACGCCAGCTATCACCAAATGCTTTGTTCATTTGATCAATTGTAACCTCTTGACATGGTATATTAAATGAAGATTGCGATTTTTGCTCGTGTTCCTTTTTATTTATTGATGATATTACGTCGCGTTCTGAACAATGGTTATTGGAATCCACCATATCTACCGTTTTAATAGTTGTTTTGATGCTCTTTTTTGAAGTTGAAATTTGACTTTCACTTGATTTACAGTACTGATCGTCAAGTGTCTGTAACTTGATGTTATTATAATTGTCGTCAATATGTGAGTACTTTCGTTTTGGAAGTGATGTCGGTGCTTTTTCTTCTGGCAATAGTTTAGTGGTAATGGGAGAATTACAATAGTCAGGGTCATTCAAGAGTTTTACTGTATTGAATTCAAACATTGATGACTTAAACGATTTTGCTGCTTCCAATGGACTTTTATGTGAAGTATTATAATCCAATGAATCTTTATTAAGCCTCAAAACGTTTTGATGACGGTGAAACAGCGGAGTGGTATCCTTAGCGTATATGGGTTCTTGATTGTAATGTAAATTATGTAAATAATCTTTCTGACTATTTTCAGAATCCTGATTACTGATCACAATACCGCTGGTATATGTTAAGGACCTTGAACGTGTATTTTTGCGGTGATCACGATGTTTCTGTGGTGTTCGACTGCGGTTGTAATTATTTGGATTATTAATATCTTCTATCGAAAATTGTCTATTTAGTCCCGGAATAGAACATTTTGATATATTTTTCGAAGGAATAATCTTCTTTTTCTTTTTTCTTTTACGAAATGATTTATTACTTGTGTTATTAGTATTGCTAGTGCTGGTATTTATGTCTTTTTGCTTTTGACAGTGAATACTATTTTCGTTGTAAGAACCTCCAGGCTCATACGCTTGTAACGACGGTACTCTTCTAGATTCATTATCCAATTCTAATGAACAGTTACTGCGGGAAATGATATTATTACTTTGCGTTAAAATATTTTCCTTACTTTTATTGTTAAATATCAAGCCCTCAATTTCATTGTAAAAACGATTCTTAGAAGAAAAAGGAGCAGCAGTTGCACTTTTTATTTTATTGCGCTGCAAATGCTGTCTTAAGTTATGTTGATGCATTTTTGCATTTAATGAGCTATTAGCTGAATCTGCCAAAACTGGTGAAATCGAATTTGACCTTAACATGCTGTTTCTGAATAATTTGTTGCTTATTGCTGTTTTATCACCGATAACATACATGTTAGGGATCATCGCCTGATTCTGCTGCTTAAGCATCAAATCCTTAAATTTGATCATATCGTAGAAAGAAATCGATTTTATTTGACCTTCTCTTCTCGTTCGTCTACATTTGATTTGGTTAGTATGCTTATCAAACCACATTTGAGGAAGATGCTGTCCATTGTCGAACAAATATCTACACCATTCATCATTGACTGTATTTCCTCGGTCATATTGTAAATACTGTTTGGACCAATCATACGAATTTGGGTGGTCAGCGTTGTTCAACAATAATTCAAAGTAGTTTTGATATAATCCTGGACTATTTACTGGTTTATATTGGTATGGAAAGTTCATTAATGCCGAGTCAGAAAAACGTCCGAATAATGAAATTTTAGATTTTACAATAATTCACTTGATAAAAGTTGTTGATTAAAGTTACTTACAATTACTACACCTATAGTATTACAGTTAACCTCGAAAAATTTTCTTGATAACAAACTTCTTACACCTGAAGAAGGTCGCTAGAATTGGAATTTGCTTGGTTATATTAAGTTCTTACAAAGTTTGAGATCTAAAGTAAATACACTCTTGAAGAAATTAATCTATTACAAGAAATCAGTTAAAGTGATTACAGCTAATTACAATTGATTACAGCTAATTACAATTGACTCAGCTAATTACCATTGATTACATCTAATAACACATTGCTGTTGACAACATATTACCGTCAGAAACCGCTTGGCGAATGGAAGGGGCAGAGCTTGGTATTTGCCCGCATTGTAACAGGCCAATCACACTTATAAAATTCGGAAATGTACGTTTTCACAAGAGTTTTGGGGTTCGGTGCCCAGGCACTAGCTGCGCTTCGATTGTTGATTACACACCCAATATTTTCTCCTATGTCAAACTTACAGCCGAACGTCAAACCTACAAAGGATCTGAAATGGCTTCGACCGACGACGTTTCCCACAATTTGAACGCATATGAAACTCTTCACCGTATTTGGGCATCACCTACGCTGACAGTAAGACGAATCCCTTGGAGTTTACGAAATAAAGCAGCTCGCATTTTTACCAATCTTATTGAGGAGGCACTAGAACATAAATCGCCATATAGCTGGACTAGTCTTTTGGGGTTCGCAAAAGTGTGCCTATCAGCTCATTCAGGTGATCACCGAAATGTACGAAAACATATAGAGAATGCACTAAAGTCAGCCGAAAACAGGCAGTTTGACACTTTCTTTCTCACGCATGTTTGTGCTCAACAAACGACCCGACATAAACACGACAAATCAAAGACAATGACAATCGAACTTGTGCGACAGGGAAACTACGGCAAGGCAATGAAACGAATATCTTCGTCACGGCTGGCGCCGTTCACAGAACAGACACACCGTAAGCTCACAGATTTGCACCCACCCGGTAAAGGTATTATAACCTCAATCCCAACGGCAGAACACGGTATTGTCATCGATTCGGATACCGTTCGTGATTCAATTTTCTCATTCCCCTCTACATCGTCACCAGGTTGTCTGGGTTTAAGAGCCGAACACCTACAAGACATGATCACAGCGGACCAGTCTGGAAAGCTTCTAAGCCGCCTGACACATCTGATAAATTATATGGCAGCCGGTGACCTTCCTGTAGATATATCTCGATATTTTGCGGGTGCAGATCTTATCGCTATAGAAAAACCAAATAGAGGTATACGCTTAATAGCGGCAGGAGAATTGTTACGGAGGGTGTGTGCAAAGTGTATTTGCACGAAGATGCGCAACAAGTTCACTCAAATATTTCAACCACAACAGGTCGGTGTTGCGGTGGCAAATGGCGCAGATTTAATAATTCACCAGGTTCGACGATTGCACGAACAGATGCACACCTCGGAAAATTGGGTATGGGCGAAAGTAGATGTTTCGAACGCTTTTAATACAGTTGACAGGTAATGCTTTATTGACGCAGTCGACATTGAAGCACGTTCTATCGGACCGTGGATCAAATGGTTCTACTCGCAACCATCAAAATTACGATTTGGAGCAGCAAAAAGCCTTACATCGTCAGCAGGAGTACAACAAGGGGACCCTATGGGCCCCTTCCTTTTCGCACTGGCAATCCAACCGATTATTCGAAAAGTCGACTCGGTTACAGGTATCGGTTTTAATAAGTGGTATTTAGACGATGGAATAATTATAGGTGAACCCAAGGCCGTTGCTATCACATTAAACATGATTGCAAATGAGGTGGAAAAAATCGGACTATCAATGAATTGGCAAAAAACCGAATTAATAGGCAACACAGAAGCAATTATCTCAACGCAGACAAAATGGACTCACTCTCCACATACCAAGCCTGACGGCAATTTTACTCTTATGAGATGCCCAATTAGTTCGCAACAGTTTGTAGAAGCATATCTCATAAATAGTTGCTTACCAAACCTAGTAAATGACACAGAGCTTGTCGCGTCGCTTCCGGACGCTCATGTGGCTTACCTGCTATTGCGCCACTGTGCTTCCGGTCAACGAATAGCATTCATAATGAGGAATGTAGATCCAGCAACAACCGAACTTTTCTGTAAGCAGTTTGATAATGCTTTTATACGGGCGATGGAAATCATCGCTTCAATACAACTGTCAGCGCGAACACGATCTCTAGTAGAGCTCCCACTAAAAATGGGCGGTCTGGGCCTTAAGAGTACAAACAAACACAGAGCAGCAGCCTTTGCAGCAAGCGTCAGCACAGTGGCCGCGTTTGTGAACAGGATCCAAATACATTTCCGGGCTTTGTAAACGCGAATGAAATATTTGCGCTACACGGAGCAGAAGTGGAACAACAGGCTTCATCCACAAGACAACATCAAATATCGTTTAAAATCGACACAGAGAAGCGGAAAAATCTATTAGACACAGGAGATGATCGGACAAGGGCCAGACTAATAGCGGTATCACAGCCACATGCGAACACATGGTTACAATGCGCTCCAAATCGAAGTCTCGACCTAGCTCTTACCGACCAAGAATTTACAATTTTTATAAGAATGTGGTTAGGCCTGCAAATTGCTCCAAGTGACTACCGTTGTAGTCGATGTTTTCGAAACGCAGATGCTGAGGGCTTCCATGCACTAACTTGCAACTACGGTGGTTTTCCAGGAATGCGTCATAATGGAATTTGTGACGTCGTTCTCCAGGCGGCACAATCAGCAGGAATGCATGTGGGTTGGGAGGTTAGCAACCTTGTCCAAAATCTTCAAGAACGGCCAGTCGATATTCTGATTTACGGGGATTTTTCAGATGCTATAGACTTCGCGGTAACACATCCACTACAGAAATCTTTTCTTCGCCAGTCAGCTTATGTGCCTGGTTACGCAGCTGCGCAGTACGCATCATCGGTCAAAGATAGAAAGTACCGTGCTAAAATGATTGAGGCGGGATATAACTTCATACCTGCAGTCTTGGAGTGTTACGGCGGCTGGAATATGGAAGGGGAGAAAATCATCAGACGAATCGCCCGATACTTAGCAATTCGATCATCTATACCATACAGCATCGCATCTGCACGGCTCTTTCAACGAATATCAATAGCACTTATGAGAGGAAATTTAAAAGCTATATTAGCTAGCATTGATATGTAAAACGGCCGTATTACGATATCGCTAACCCCATAATGGAGAATCCCACACGAAGAATGAACCCCTTCCAGGCACTTGATCTGGCAGTTGACTCTCTTCCATCGTCAATTGATCAGTCCGCTCCTGGATACATTGAATTTAACAATACAAATGAAGTAACTGTCACGCTAGCTAATATACCAGGATCCAGTGTCGATACGTCAGTTTTACAGGAACTCATAAATTGTGTTCCTACAGAGATTGTGTACTTATAGAAGAAAACGTAAAATTCACACTAAAAGTATTGATCTCTGCAATCACAGTAAAGCCCCAAAGTCTTTCAAGCAAACTTAAGCCACATTTTGACACCTTTCTGCAACTATGTGACAATTCATCAAATAATAACGACGCTGATGATCCTGAATATTTACCTATAAACTCACAGCCAGAAACCGAAATTAGTAAACAGACCGTCGGTTATATGACACATGACGTACATACATTATCTGATTCTGAATTAACTGACAGTTTATCGAACGCAAATAGTGATAATCATGAATCGGACGGAAGTTTTAATTATGAAACAGAATTATTAACTGACTTTTGTGAAACAGATCAAATAATCACGCCCACTATAAACAAACAGATGATACCGGAAAAAGGCCGGCTAGTTGTCAGTGGATCGGTTGATTCAGATATTCTAGATGATCAGGCGCTACCTGAAAGTAGTGATAACGAAGAGGAGAAAGTCTAACGCTATCGATTATGGACATTATACGAAGAGGTTAACTATTTCTTTGACATTGTTGTTTATAGTCGCAATTATCATTAATATTATATAATTCACTTGGAAAAATACTGCTTAGTTTACGATATTATATCAATTTATTATGATGGTATATCATGTAATTTGGCTTCATATAATTCAGATCGACTTTTGATCGTTGATAAACTGAAACTAAACGCTAAACAAGAATGACAATATGCTTAAGATATTTAAAAAGTATTTATAATTAAAGATGTACCAATCAAGCTGTAATTTAAGTTGTACTCACTTCAGGCTTCTCTTAATATCAACTTTATTGTCCTGCACAGTCTTGCGTAGTTAAAACATTGCGTAAGAACATTAAATGTATCAGATAAAAGGCTAACACATATCAAATCAAACGATCAATACACACAAATAGTGATCTTATGGATCGAATATTTAATGTAATTTCGATATAAGAGCATTTCACGACATGAGTGGTCGTGCTATCCGTATAGCCAACAACAATTGTTTACGAACGATTATTTTGTTTGTTTTACAATTAATTCTGTTACAGCTGGAATTTGTCATTCATCTATTACAGAAAATGTGCAGTGTAAAAAACGACGTCGGTGCTTCAATTAATTTCCAAAAATCAAGCAAAATGATTGATTCTAAAGGTAATCTAACGATTTCTTCTGGAAATTACGACACCCAAGTAAGTGATTGGTCATCCGATAATATGCCGGGTACGGGGGTTCTACCCCTAATCTCCAAACTTAAGAATTTGTTGGTAATCAAGCTTTCTAAGCCATTAGTAAGGCATAACATGTTTAACGTGTCTTTAAGACATTTTGTTAACAACTATAATAATCGGATTCTTTTTAATACAGTCAAATTTCATGAAATTGAAAACAAGGTATCCTTCACGACCAATGATTTAGCGAAGAAATACGAATTCTTCTTCAATTCAAATTTGAACCATCTAGGTTCATTACAACAAAAACCTATATTAGCATCCCTTAAAATAAACAATTTACCTCCACACCTTGAGAATAATGATATCGATGCACTCACTGTACTTTTTAAAGTAACTAATTCCAGACCGGTAAAGGGAGGAAATGAATTTCCCCTGCCTGTGGCGTTTTGTTCGGCTCCATTAGAGATTGCGGAGACTCTAGCGAAAACATCGTTTAAGCCGTTCCTTGGGTATAATTCAAGATTCTCTCTGTTAAACGCAGAGGATCTTACCTTCCCCCATTGCAATATATGCCATAAATGGGAGCATTGGGGATACAGCTGATCCAGTACCAAGTCCTGTGGAGACTGCAGCCATTTGAATCCCCGTTAGTCCGCGGGGAAAAGTGCATTGCACCCTCTTGTGTTCCAACTGTGGCGGAGACCATCCTGCATGGTCCCGTAAATGATCCTCCTTTAAACAATATCGCAAAAAAATTTCCCTCTCCGGTTAAAGTCAAAAGAAACAACTCAAGTTTTTCTGCATCCGCCTCCAGGATGTCGGACAAAGATCTCAGAATCATCGATGCTAACAAACAATTCACTCTAGAGCAGATGTAGAGTTTGATCACCAATCAACTTTCGATAATGAATTCCGCTTCTGAAATTCCTAGACAGCAAGTCCTATCTGAAACTAAAAAGAGGGAGGTCTCGGCTCACGCCGTACCCCCCCACAAAATTGGCAAAATCCTTAAGGAAAAAGACGTTAAGGCCTCCCAGAGAAATGAAGACACTGCCCGTGTCTTCATTAGCTAAGAGGTTAGCTGGGTGGCAATCTTCATTAGTTAGGTTAGCTAGGTGGCAATCCTACCCAGCTAACATAACACAATGCAGAGTACTCGTGAGCCTTTTTCACTAAATATCCCTGTGGAATTCGGGAGGAGCTTCTGCCCTTAGACTTCTATCTGGTAGAGATGCAGATGTCATAGTCCTTCAGAAGACGCAGTCTATCCGCATCCCCTAGGACATTACTCGATTCACCCCAGAGCACATTTGTTCCAACTATACTCCGTAATTAACACCTCATTCATATTCATCTCAAGGTATTAAACCCTAGTAAAATGCTCCTTAAGTTCGTCCCTTCTACTCAACTGGTCTTATCCAGCCTTTTATTGTTTAGTAGTTTCACTCTGTAAGAACGGTAAACTCTTCAGTCTAGCCAATGTCTACATCCGTTCAGATGAGATTCACAAGAACCGTAATCTCCTGGATAGGATTATTGATAGCGGCTGACATGGTACTTGGTGACTTCAACGACAGAACTGGTCGTTAGATTAATACAGCACTCCGCAGGGCTAGGAACAATTACCTTATTCACAAACAACCGTTCCCATCTTTCGTTGCACATCAACGAATTCACTCCTCGACTTATTACTGCTCCATGAGAGGTGGTTGTTGAAACCCCATTGTACGGAGCAGTCGCGACAACATCTGTCCACCTCTCATGACATGATTTGTTGGCGGATAGAAGATGATATGTTGCTTAGAAGGATATTCCACTTTGATCCTATCAGAGTGTCCTTCTTTCAGGCAGCTGTCCAACGCTTCCCTCGAATTGGTAATGAGAGTCTGACCAAATTTAATTCCTACTTCTCCTTGCAAGCTTTCGCGATACTTTCGACTACCTATAAAGGTCACATTTACAGACCCACTCCGACAAAACTTAAGACCTTAGCGTATATGCTCCGCCTTACCAACCTCACTGCCTCTGCCAGACAAGTTTTCTCGAAAGAATATTGGAACACTAGATATAGGTTGCAACTAGGTAAGGATAGAGCAATCATTGCTTCTCTTAATCCAGCAGTCTTTATTTTGGAAGATATTCAAGAAGGAGAAGTTTGTCTGTTGGAAGGATATAGCCTTGGGTTGGATTAGTAAAATAGGTCTTGATAATATTTTTGAGGAGTCACTATCCCTACATAATTATGGAGCCACTCAATCACCTACCAATCCTGCCTTGGGGAGACTTTAGGAGTAGAGATATATCTGTCGCAGATATTCTTAACTCCTGGGTTTCTTCCGGGCACCTCCAAATCCGTCGCTCCACTCTCTTCTCGTGTTTGTCAGCTTTTGACAGCCGAACGAAAAAGAGAAGTGGTCGTTACAATGCTATTAGCCGCACCATTCGATGTGGCCGGCATCAACATCAGTAGACGAATATTTTTACCTAAGAACAATCCGGTATCATGTCCTAAAGACCTGCGGCACATATCGATTCAAAATTTCCTCGTATCGATCTACGAAAAAGCGCTTGCGCGTAGAATCTGCGGCCATCTAAGTAGGCGAAATTTAATCCAACCAAATTTCCATGGGCTACTCAAAGGTCGCTCGGTCCATTCAGCAGTAGATGAGGTGCATCAGTTTTGTCAGGAGAATAGTCATCAATTTGATGTGGCTGTTTTCCTTAATTTTGCTGCTGCATTTGACCGCATCTCTATTCCCTTTGCTATCTTTTCTCTCAGGTCCCTTTAGTTGCCTGCTAGAATTGTTTACAGGGTGGAGATACTGCTATACACCAAGCGATTGTATTATGAAGACGACCCTGATGCGCGTCAGTTCTACCCTATTACGGGAGTGCCCAAAGGATCATCTCTTTCTCCTATCTTGTTTATTGCTGCCTCCATTGAACTCTTCAAAATATTAATACGCGAACAACGTCTAGTAGTATACGCTGATGATACCACAGCCCTGTTCTCTGGATGCAGATGCAATGACGTAGTCTCGGACATCATCCGTCTCTATTTAAGATTAATATACCAGATACCCAAGTCCAATCTTATGTTAAACTCCGCCAAATCGCAGGTGGTTGTCTTCCATGGCACCCCTGCAACAAAGCAAAAACTTAAGAGATTAGCACTTTCTGCTCTCTCCTCCATTTTGACTAATCAACCCCTGCATGTCTTCACGAGTCGGTTCACCGTTACAGTGACCTGGTCTGCGAAAGCCAACCTGGGTATACTTGAACGTATCCTGAAGAGAGCTAGGTGGGCCCTGAAACGGGCCAAGCACCTGTCATGTAAAGGGAAAACTCAGGTGTGTCTTTAAGGCACTTGGGCTATCTCGGAATTAATCTTCTTCTCTAGAGGACGTTCCCCGGAGCAAAGGCTAAGGTTTCTCAAACTCTTTGTCTCTCGATTACCCAGCATAGTCCGCGTCGATTAAACTCTTCGGGGGTGAAAGACCCCGGGTGGTTCAGTCGAAGGGCGGTGTGTTGGATTGGCTGGAGGGCTCAGATCCCACTGGACCTGAGGCCATGAAGATGACGGAAGAAGTGGACAAGTTTTTCCGGAAAACGATGATTTCTGACGGCTTTTGTTTTTTATTTTTGTTTTAATTCTATTTAACCTATGTATTATTTCTTATTAAGAAAATCATTATTATTATTCATCTAGGTTTGATTAACTTTATATGGGTTATTAACAATGTACAATATCTGTTTTATTCTTTTACTATCGGTGACGAGTAAAACAAACATTACAACTTGCATAATACTCAAATTTATCAAGCGGCAAATATAATAACACATTTTTATTATGACTTAAATGTACGATTTTTAGTAAAACAAGCTTGTCCAGAGATTTGCCTGTATGGGATAAGTGTTGATAATCCCGATAACAAAACCTAAATTACGATTAAGCATTTTTACATGATATCTGTTGAACTAACAATTATAAGAACTATATTATTAATATAATTTTTAAAGTAATAAAAATATATTGTATTTATTATAATATATCGAGTATATTACACTCAATATTATAGGTATATTAAGATAATTATTTTACTTTCACGTTAGCAAAAAAATATTGCTTATGTGCTTTCCGTCATAACTGAAAAAAAGAAGGATCGTTCATGTGATTGAAAATGCGTACACGAGTAATTTGTTTTACAGTCTAATAAATAAATAGTTTCTTAAAATACATAAGGGTTTAATGAAAACATAATCAACAACAAAACAAGTCAATAAGTCAAAAATCAACCATAATCTTAAATTCGTCATAGTAGTCTTCTTCAATCCACTTCTTCTTTACGGTCTCAGGTCCAAGGAGATCTGAGCCCAGCAACCGATCCAACACTTTTTCCAGTCTAATTGCACATGTATAGCGTCAAAACAAATATTTCGGCTAGATATTTGTGTGTGATGATGTATCTTTATAAATATACTTTTGTGTTCATGAACTTGTGTTGTTAAAAATCTATTATGTGACCTTGCATTACGTGTCTTAAATAATTAAACTTTTCAATATATAACCCTTACTTGAACATAAAATGTTATGCTGGATTTTTAATAATTACGTGGAATCCTCTTTTTAAGTATAATAAAGTGCTACAGGTTCATGAGTTTCAGTCGCTGTTTATATCTATCAATGTATATTACACGAGTGATTATTTGTATATCCCCCAGAGCAAAGGCTAAGGTTTCTTAAGCTCCTCGTCTCTCGTTTACCCGGCATAGTCCGCGCCGATTGGATTCTTCGGGGGTGAAAGACCCCGGATGGTTCAGTCTGAAAGCGGCGTGTAGGATCGGTCGGGGGGGGCTCAGATCTCCCTGGACCTGAGGCCGTGAATGGAAGAAGGAAAACGATTGATAGTCAATGTAAACGATTGATTGAGTTTTTGACTGTTTTGTTAACTTGTCTTGTTGATTGTTATGATTACTTATTTATCTGTATTTAAGAAAACCATTATTATTTGTATATATCGATTTTTCATATTATATAATGCTGCAAGATGAATATAGACTGAAGACATTATTGTGTATTTGGCGATGAGCAGATTGGATGGATACCGCAAGAGTTGTACAATGCAGCTTTGGAATGAAAGCCAAATTATGGAATGGTATTCCTCTAAATATTTTTACTTTCAATACATAATGATTCTTCAATATTGCCAACGATTACTGTCTACAAAACTTCGTGACCCATCACCTTATTAAAACGTACGTTATCATTTTGCATCAATACATTTCTCTGACAAATAGGTTTTAAATGTCAATTAAATAGATTAATAATTAAAGTAACGGTCTATATCAGATTTAATCATTTTAAAATTAACAGGTTTGCTATAATTTTAATAATTTTATCATAAAAGTTATTGTAAAATATATAAGTAATATATTTTTTAAAGTAATAAAAGCAATTAACTTCTAAAATTAATACATTTAATCATAAAATTTTATTAAATAGCGGATTAAACAATTCAAATGTAATTAATTTGCTTATTTGACAGCATAGTTAAGATTTGCAGTATGATTATAAAAATGAAAGGGACATTATTTAAAAAACTTACAACATTTTGTAATTATGTAATAATTATTACCACTACAATAATATATTTTTCGTATTTACAATCAGATAAAGGTTGTAAACTTTATGTAAAATACTTTGTATTAATTTTGTTGTGCTGTAAATAAATTATGTTATTATTTAAAAGGTAATGTAAATATTATTTCCAAAAAGGATGATTATGAATGGTATATTTATAATTTAAAAATGTTCTTCTGTATTGACATTTTCTTGATATACGAATTTTGACATGCTGATCAGTATTTCCATGATATCCAGAGTGCTGTGTAGTGATTATGAAATTACAAGCGTCGTAATATCAATATTATTCAACAGTTAGTTTATATATAGGGGTATAAATGATTTTTAATCTGTGTGACTTTTATTCTTTTTCGTGATATAATTTAATTATGTTTTGTTAAAATATCGAATAAATATAAAGATATAAATTGCAGCAAATACTATTGGTTTTAAGAACACTGATCGTGTGCTAGGTATTTAACTTGCATTAAAGTAGTCATATTATATACAAAGTAATATACATAAAGGTCTGTAATAAAGTCAAATATAAAGTATATATTAAAGTAGTAAGCAAATTACAAACCACTATCTCCGAAGTTGATATTTATTATGACAGAATATCTAAAATGTATAATTTTTATGGGTATAGTGACCATATCAATTTTACAACAGCCTTGAATTTCAATGGATATTTGTGCAACACTCAAATATTGTGTTCAACAAACTGAAGCGATAAAAACTCTGTTAATTATAAGATAATCAATTTTACGCTTTTATTAATATCTTCTGGAATTAAATTGTAAACAGAATTTTTTTTAACAAGAAAAAAGCTATTTTATAGAATTTGATTATAATATAAAAATATACTGCAATCGTTTGCGGCATTACTTGCAAACATATAGTTTACAATTTTGTTCAAAGTAAGGAGATATTTAACAAAAAATTTTATATTCGTGAATGAAATTTAAGTCTAATAAAAATGACATGGCTTTTTAATTGAAATTCGACATAAAACAACTATATTATGTGATGTGCACCGGTTGATTGATGACTAAGATATCAAGTTTTGATGTGCATATTCAAGGAGTTTATCAACGTGAGCATGATTGGTAAACAAATGATATTAATTAAATGCAATCCATTTTTATTAAATTAATAAATATGATTTTAAAATAAAGTATTTAAACAAAGCAGATATTTTTATAAAATAGATACAATAAGCAATAAGAAAAATAATATAATGCGTTAATATTATTACATTTGATTGATTATTTTCTAATCATTGTATTTATTATTCTGATAAAATTTGCACTCTAATCATAGTAGAAAGAAATTGTTAATTGTGGTTAAAAAATTTCAATTCGTACTATACAGTAAATACATGGGAAAATTGCGTAATATCAATGTAACAAATTAATTTAATGTTGTTAAATACCATAACACTATGTTTTTATGGTATTTAAATGTAAATGAGTTTAACTAATTCGTCAAACTTTTAATTTTAGAGCAAAAAATAAATACAATTATATTTATATAATTGAAATATAAAATTTTATATTACAATTATAATATAAAATTGAAATTTATGCAATTTTATATTTCGCTAGTTTCCGCTGTTCTTTGTATTGTTAAGTTAGCTGTGCGAAAAAATTGACTATTGTTGTCAAAAGCTATTACTTTATTTTAGCTTTTAATTAATCAGATCATTTAATTGAGTATACGTATTTTGTTCAAAACGTAAATTAAAAAATGTAAATATTATTTAAAATTTAAGTAGAAAACATTGTAAATGTTACTTGAAAAAGTTTAATTCGTACTACATTGTCAACAGTCGGGAAAATGCGTAATACCTTTTTTTTAAAAACATTGCATTAGCGAATGTAATTATTCACAAGTAAATCATACTTATATATTGACTTCTGTCAACGTAGTCATTATATTAAAATTTAAATTATTTTGACTAATTCGTTAAACTTTTAATTTAGGATCAGGAACAATGAAATAAAAAATTTATCATATATTGCGCTAGCTTCTACAGTTATTTCTATCGTCATGTTTGCTGTGAGAAATTATATGAACTAACCACGTTTACGTATTTTATACTTAAAAATTTTTTATACTTTTATTTTATATATAAAAATTGAAAATAATTAAAAATAATAAATAATTATAAAAGATTTTATAGAATTTATATTTATATAAACTTAAAATTAAAAATAAAATCAATTTTATGAATTGACTAAAAAATAATCAACAATGTATCAAAATAAGGATTAGAAGTAATCGAATAAGGATTATACGTCAAAAATACTAATATTTCTCGACCCAGCATAACAGCGGGGTCAAATATATGCTAATGACATATTTCATCTTATAAAATTTGATTATTTGGTATCTTATTCTAATACAAAGTATATTATTTATTATTCATCCATAAATATTTGCCAGGTAATAGTTTTAATTTATTTTTATTTGGTTGATTTATATATTTTACTATTTTCTGCTTGATGGTATTTTTATAGTAACCTAGTTTAAAATATGTATCTATTAAATTATTTAAATGATTTTGAAGAAAGCCAATATCATTACATATTGTTGCAATTCTTAAAATTTCATTATTTAATGTATAATATTTTATATTATATGGTATGCATGAATACTCATGCAAAAAATATGTTTCTTGTACATTTAAATATGTCATCTTTACCATATAAATTAAAAATAGTTTTTATTCATGTTAATTTGATGTTCATATCTAGATAAAAGATTTGTTTCAAACAATAAAGCATTAAACACTTCAAATATTGTTTTGTATAATAGTAAAATACCGAAGTTACACAACATTTTAAAAAATAAGCCCAAACTCGATAATGATGTAATTGTATATAAAATTTCTTGTTTAGAATGCGATAAAATATATGTGGGTCAAACAGGCCAACCATTAGAGACTAGATTAAAACAACACAAATACACGTTCCAAAAGGGCCTCAGTAGCGCTATTGTAGACCATAGTTTAAATTTAGATCATAATATTGATTATAATAATACTGTTGTTTTAGCAAAATAAACCAATTGTTTAAATATAAAAATTCTTGAGGCTTATTACATTCATAAAAACTTTAATATTATTATGCCGAATAATAAACCTGACGTAACTTTAAATATTTTGTAAATATGGTGTAAACGATTCTTTTGTTTAAATAATCTTTTCAATTTTATTTTTATACTTTATTTAATTTTTCTAATACTTTTAATTATTATTTTATATTTTTCTAATTTTTTCAAATTATTTATTTTGAATGAAAATATTATGGTAATTATTATTTTTTCGTTTCTAAACTATTTTGAATCATCATTTTTATATGGTTTTGTGTACCTTCAAAAATTGCCAAAATCGTGTCGAGAATATAAACAACAGTGAACGCAGATAGTAATCGCTTGTAACAGCAGCACCTGCCCATAGTAAATGACGGTGATCGTTTTGAACCTTTTTATATAAGCATGTGCATTTTAGAAAAACATTGTAATTTTCTGAAGATGCACCTTTTGCCTAATAAATAAATTGTTGCAATTCTTAAAATTTCATTATTTAATGTATATGTGGTATGCATGAATGCTCATGCAAAAATATGTTTCTTGTAAATTTAAATATGTCATCTTTACGATATAAATTAATAGTAGTTTTAATTGATATTAATTTAGTCTAATGATACGTTTATGTGCTATTCAATTGTTCAAGGTGTTTAAACATCGAGAGGAATATAAAAAGAAAATTACTGTTCACAAATGTTCGATTATTGCAATGGTCCTTTTCAAGTGTTGTTTTTTAAATTAAAACATAACGCATGTAATTTAGTGTCCATATATACCATTTTATCATCCATAAGGCTACCGAGATAAATTTGTTCATTTATTAAATAAAACTAACTTTCGTATGTAAAGCTATTATTTTATAACGTTGATATGTAATTTTCTCGGCAATGTGTTTTATAACATTTTATTCTTGCATAACATTTGAGTATATAATATTCGAATTTAATTGCAAGAAAATAATAATTTAAATTTAGAAATTTTCGTTACAAAATCAAGAGCAGTTAGGCTTCTAATGCAAAACGCCCTCACTTACTTCTGAAATATTGCGAGTTTGGTTATTTTTTTTATATATAAGTGAATTATTTAAGATACACATGGTGTATATACAAACAATTGAATAAAAACTACAAATAATGCACGACATCCAAATCTTGTCGAGCCCCGTCCTGTCAGCTGTGCCCGAAACACTGCTAGCATTGCCCCGTTGGATGACAAAACCCTCAGTCTGTGCATCAAGAATTCTGTACCGCTCTCCGTTCAATGACGTTATTCGCCGACCTAATTCATGTATGAAGTCGCGTGCCTTTATACCCAACGCACCAAATGCTTCCATAGCAATAGGCACCTAATGTTAGATTGGCGTCAGGTCGTCGTATGTGTTACGCTTCTTGGTCTCTGTTCCATTGGATACCGCTCCAGGTACGGTGAAAGCTGTATTAAGGTGATACAGTGTAAACGTATCCGTGCAGATGAAGTCCCATGCCAAAAATCAGCCATTTAAACATGGGGTCAGAGACAATCCACTCGGCCTATTGTTGTCATGTTGCGCGAGTGACTTAGGCTTTAGACGATATGGGATCTCTGATGATATCATCGATTGCGCTGTGGTGTGACAGTCTGCCTAAGGAATTAACATAGCTGAGTCCATGTCGTTTACCTGTTTATATTTCAGCTTCACATGTACATGCATGCGGCAGGCATACTGGATCACCGAGCGGCGAGGAAACGGCGATGCGTAATGACCAATTTTCGAGTCTCTTGCCGAGCAACGTGCAGGGACGTGTGTGAAAGGATCCCGCAGAATAAGATTCAGTAGCCGTAATAAGACGCGCTTTGCATTTATGGTCAAGTGCAGCTGACAACACTTTCGCTTCCTGAACAAGAACTAACGGCTCATCCCGAAACTTGTGTTCTATCGCGAAGGGATGTTGAACAAATGTGACGCCTGCCCGCGATAGCCGTTCGATCACTGCAGCAGTAAAAGTTGGTTCGCTGATACATTAGTCGTCTTGTAGTTGCTCTAAAAGGAGCCGGGTCAGTAGTGGATGTGATCCAGCGACATAATACAGGAAGGTCGAACGAATAATGTCCGTCGCTCTCCTTATGCCGCGACCAACGTTAGTAACGGCAACGACGCCTAGTCCCATGCCTTGCCAGACTGCGCGATATTGAGGATGGATTGCAACGACGACCGGATTACGTTATTGTATTCGAACAACAGCTGCTGTTTGATAACACGGCGCGCTGCGTAGTAGATTATACATCATCTTCGGAATCGTGAAACAAATTTTAGGCAGGAACGGCGAATCGTGAGCGTAGAGAAAAGATAGTCTCCCAGATATACACTGTTTTGTTAAATAAATTATTTCAATAAAGATATTAGTGGTTAAAATTTTTCATTTGAAAATTTAATCTTAACTTCCACATAAATTAAAATAAAAGTGATAGAAATTTGATCTTATAATTTTACTAAGTCTGCTTTGATTTGGAAAATAAACATTATTATTATGCATTATTGTTTGTTCTGTAACTTTTGGTCATTTTATGATATCATTTTTCTTTGTACAATGGATTTGTAATTTCTAAATGGTAAAATATTCTAAATGGCAAAATTTTCGATTACAAAATATCCTTTATTGCTTTTACTATTTCATTCGTCTTTTGACACTCTCTGGGTCTAGTTTAATGGGAATATGTGAAACGCATGAAATTATATGAAAACGTTAATAATTTGTTGACCAGATGCTTTTGATATTGAATATCGAATTGTTAAGATAAAATTATGAACATGACATTTATGTAAGAAAGTTATTTTTAAACTTTTTTATTTTTTCAACATTATGTTTAATATTAAGGTATATTATAAACTATAGTGTTTAATTAATAAAGAATATTCTGTATTTTGATGCAAATATTGTTATGTACTCCTTATTTAAGAAAGATTTTACCGCTATGCATAATATTACATAAGAGCAGTTCATCATTTGTATATAAATTAAACAAATGATGAGATTATGTGAATAAAATATTACGAAATATTACTACCGTAATATAAAATTATCTAAGTACAGTAAGACGTACGAAGACCGCTTTAAAACCAAGTAATCTGTCAGGTATCCACCAATCAGATTAGTATATCCTGTTTTATTTACTCGGGTAAAGCTGTTTTAAGTTAAAAATCACCCGACAATCTAACAAATCCGTTTATTCTATTTATCTGATGAAACGTTCAGCATTCGATTTTTTTGGTATTCAAATTTGAATGCTGATTCGCTGTAGCCAAAGTCAACGATTGACATATTTAGTTATCGATCGTTCTCTTCTACACGTTTTTGTTTCTATTATACTATTACATAAGATATCCACATATCTGGACAAATAATATAATATTGATCCTAAATTGTGTAGTTAGCATGTCAAGCATTAGTATATGTTGTACAGAAATAACTATGTATAAGGATCTACATTTACAAACTTTGCAATTTATTTAATCAGTATAAGCTAATAGTGGTTGCAATAAATGCGCCGCTGTGAAATATATAAAAAGTTTTGCTAAATATCTATATAACTGATAAAACAATTTAGAAATTAAACATGCATAAAACACAAATTAAATCAATTGTCAATCCCAGTCGTAGCCTTTCCTTTATCTTCCTTCTTATCATTACGGCCTCAGGTTTAAATGAATCTGAGCCCTCCAGCCGATCCAATACGCCGCCTTTCGACTGAACCACCCTTGGTATTTCACCCCCACCCCGAAGACTCCAATCGAGGCGGACTATACTCGGTAATCGCGAGATGAGAAACTTGAGAAGCCTTAGTCATTGATCTGGGGGACGTCCTCTAAAAAAGAAAACTAATCCCGAGATAGCCCAAGTACCCCAGAGGCGCACTTGGGTTTCCCCATTTAAATTCAGATGCTGGGGCCGTTTCGGGGCCCACCTAGCTCTCTTCAGAATACGTTTTAGTCTATCCAGGTCAGCTCCCGCTGACCGTTCACCGTAATGGTAAACCCCAAATATTATACTCGACTCGTAAAGGTAGGGAATAGTTGAGGCTGCAAAATGGTGGAAAGTATAGAGTATGCTAGTTTCTTAAGTTTCTTTTTAATGACAGGGGTGCCATGAAAGACGACCACATGCGATTTATTGGAGTTTAAATAAGATTGGATGAGGTAACTGATCTTTTAATCTTAAAAAGAAACGGCTGATGTCCGAGATTACATCTTTATATCTGTGTTCAGAAAACAGGATTCTGGTATCATCAGCGTAAACCAACATATGTTAATTTTGTTTGAATTGTTTGTAAAGTTCAATAGAGGCAGCAAGATACAGGATTGGAGAAAGTGGGGAGCCTGGAGGCACCCCTGTAATAGGATAGAACTGACGTGCATCAGGGTCGTCTTCATAGAAGAATCGTTTGGTGTGCAGCAATATTTCCACCCTGTTAACAATTCTCGCAGGCAACCCAAAGGACCTGAGAGAAGAGATAACAAAGGGAATGGAAATGCAGTCAAATTCGTCAGAAAAATCAAGGAAAACAGCCACAGCAATTCGATGACTATTCTCTCGACAAAACTGATGCACTTCACCTACTGCTGAATGGACCGAGCGACCTTTGATGAACCCATGGAAATTCGGTGGGATTAAATTTCGCCTACTCAGATGATCGCGGATTCTACGCGCAAGCACTTTTTCGTAGATCGAGACGAGGGAGTTTTGAATTGAAATAGGCAGCATATCTTTCAGACATGAAATCGATTTCTTTTTGGGTAAAAACACACGACGGCTTATATTAACGCCAGCAATGTCGGACGGGGAAGCTAATAGCATTGTGATGGCGAAATCCTTTATCTGACTGTCTGTCAAAAGCTGACAGACATGAGTGGAGAGTGACGCATGGGTTCTGGAGGTGCCCGGGAGTGGCCCCCATGAGTTAAGGATATCTGTAACAGATAAGTCCCTACTCCTGAAGTCACACCAAGGCGGGATTGGTTAGGGAGATTATGTGGCACCATAATTATGTAGGGATAGTGACTCCTCTAAAACTTTTTGAAGGCCTCTACTTCCAATCCAGCCCAATGATCTATCCTTCCAACAGTCAAACTTCTCCTTCTTGAATATCTTCCAAAAGGAAGACTGAGAGGGGTTAAGGTGAACGATGCTCGCCATATCCTTCCCCAGCTGGAACCTATATATAGTGCTCCAGTATTCATTCGAGAAGCCTGTCTGACGGAAACAGAGAGATTAGGAATGTATAGCATATTAGTTAGGACCTTGAGTTTTGTTTGAGTGGGATTGTAAATACGACCTTTATAGGTAGTCGAAAGCAACGCGGTAGCTTGCGAAGAGAGGTAGGAATTAAATTCAGTCAAACTCTCATTCCTAATCCAGTGGAAGAGTTGGATAGCTGCCTGAAAGAACGCCACTCTGATAGGATCAAAGTAAAACCTCCTTCTAAGCAACGTATCTTCCTCTATCCACTAACGAATTAGGTCATGAGAGGTTGTCTGTTGTTGGCGCAACTACTCGGTGCAGATGGGTTTCAACAACCACATATCATTAAGCAGTAATATGTCGAGAAGAGAATTTGTTGTTGAGCAATGAAAGGTGGGGGCCGGTGGTTTGTGAAGATATTCGTTCCTAGCTCTGCTGTGCTGCATTAATCCAACAACCAGTTATGTCGTTGACGTCACCAAGTAACATGTCATAACAACTACCCAAAATACGATCCAGGAAGTCACGGTTCTTGTGAATTTCTCCTGGCCGAATATAGACATTAGGTATGCTAATACGCTTACCGTTTTTACAATGATATAACTAAACAAGATATGGCTGGACAAGAGTAGTTTAAAAGGAGGGATGATCTTAAGGAGGTCTTGACTAGGGTTAAAAGATCTTGAGATGAAGAGGAGTGAGGGGTTATGTACGGAGTAAAGTGGGTGTATTTGCACTTAAGGATATATCGAGTTATCCTGGGGAGACGGATAGACCGCGTCTCCTGAAGGACTATAGCATCTGCATCTCTACCAGATAGAAGTCTAAGGGCGGAAGCACCTCCCTAATTCAACTGAAGAATATTCAGTAAAAAATGCTCTCGTTTAGTTTCCATTGCGCAATGTGACCGGAGTGGGACGCCCTACACCTAGTCGAAACTGGGGGCGGATAGGTTGCCCTTTCCGCCTCCAATCTCGACAGATAGAATCATTTCCCTACTGGCATTATCTTCATGACCCGACGCAAGGCTCTAATCTTTTCCGATCTTTGCCAGTTTTAAAGAGGCTAAGAACTGCGGCGACGAAGTAATTCGTTTCTTTGATCTTGGGTATTCTTTAGACTTAGCCACTGTTATATGTGGACTTAGAGCCCCACCAATCTGTGAAATGAGGTTCTTTATCAATTCGGCCATCCTATCTATTGATTATTGGTGTTTAGCGTGAGTAAGCCGTAAGAGGTCTAAGTTGGACATCAGCCTAAATATTAGGCAAAATCAATAAATGTCTTACTTTTGATTTGGTCATTGAAGCGCTTTCAAATACGTTTGCCAAACCATCGAATACTGGATATAGACGAAAACTCCTTTGTATATTAGAACAGCACAAGACAAAAATTTACGACAATTTATTGAAAATCTTAAAACTCTCGTTGGACAATGTCATTTCAAAAACGTAATTTTTGACAGTATCCCGCTTACTCGTGTTGAGTTAGTACCGAGATAACACCTAAAATGTTCCGGCAATGTATATTGTCGTTACGAGCCAAGGATCAACGTAGTATCCGGATCACTGCAATTTGACTGTGAAATCTGCGTATTTATAGGATATTCGCATGTATTAGTATCAGCACATGGAGGTCTTGCCCGTTTTTACATTGATACGATTGATTCATTACCCATATCGTCACGCAAGACAGCATATTGTCCATTACTATGTACCAATTCCACCTGATGGAATGGATTGTCATATTTGCTTACCATATTGTATGAGTAGAAGGGTTTGACCATTCTTAATCCAAGGTGGTAAAATCGACAAATTCTCTGAATTTTGCTTATGCGGAATCGTGCGTTCGTAGGGTGTCTGTCCAGTAGTTGTACATATAAGTGCACATAAATATTATAATAGAGTAGACATGACGCATTCTCGTACTTTTGATGATATACCCCTATATTTAACTTCTACTGTGTTCCCTCGAAAATAAGAAAGTTTCTTAATCTCGAAAATAAGAAACTTTCTTTCTTATTTTCAAATGTAAAGTTCTTTCTTATTTTCGAGATATTTTTCTATTTCTACGATTTTTTTACCCCATATGACAAAATATATTTTCAACCAATCTACAAGAAAAAGCTATACTATTAAGTTTAAGCGTGGTGTGGTAAGAGACTTTGAGTCAAGAAATGAAGATGGATCTTTGAAGACGCAGGCAGAGATTGCCAGAAAATACTCAATATCAGAAAAAATGCTTTACACGTGGGTGAACAAGAAAAACGAAATGCTTGATATATTATCTGACAATTCTCTTTCGATAATCAAGAGGAGGAAGGTAGGCAAATCAGGAAGAAATACACCGTTTTTCGAGATTGACAAAAATCTTTACAATTGGGTTCTCACTATGAATTCTAAGGGATTAGTTGTAAAGGATAAATATTTGAAACTCAAAGCATCAAATATGGCTAAAGACTTTGAAATTTGTGACTTTAAATCCTCTGATGATTTTATTAGCAATAAAAAAAGAAACAATATAGCTTGTCGTGCACAAACATCATGTAGATTCATACCCAAAAAAACAAAATCTTTGGCAATTGAATTCATAAACACAGCACGAGACTTAATAAAGAATCACAATATCAAGCCAAAGAATATATTGAACTTTGATCAGGTTCCTAGATATTTTGAGCAGGAAAACAGTAAGACACTAACTGTTAAGGGTTCTAAAAACGTGCTACTATCTAAAGCTTCTACATCACATGCGCGATTTACTTATACGTCAATAATTTCAGCTGATGGAAGGTTTGTCGGAAGCCATTGCCTTTTTTAACTTAAAAAAGCCTACAGATACGAATAAGAATGTATTTGTAGATGTAAACAAGACTTGTATGTGGAGTAAAGAACTTACATGCTCTTTTTTGAGAAATATATTCTATCGAGATGGGAAATTAGATTCGCTAGAGAGCCAGTGTTGGTTATCATTGATTCATTTTCTGCACACTTGAAGCTAGCTGATAAATATATAAAGTATAATGTATTTATTATCTTTGTACCAAAGGGATGACCCCTTTGTAACAGATGTTAGATATTTCGATAAATCGATCATTCCAACAATATTATGGAGACAGAATTAATGAATAGATGGCTGAAGCAATCGAAGACGAACAGAACCGAACTAAAGCAGAAAATGTGAAAAGACCTTCTTATAGACTGGTTACTGATATATGTAACGATTTTACCAAAATATCGACTCAAATATGATAACAAAAAGCTTCGAGATCTGTGGGGTTCTGGGAGATCATTTTAATTTAGAAATTCTACACGAACCACTTAAGAAATTGTTAACAGGGCAAGAAATCAATGAACACAAAATCATTAGTTTAAAAAACGACGATCAGATCGAACTAATGATCGATTTTGATCAATGGATGTTTGTAGGTCAAGACGGCAATTCTTTTTTCAAGATTATATCTTATGTCCTATACGATACTTTCAACAAGCATCTTGATGCCAGAGATGATATAGTTCAAGGAATAAAAAAATAGAAGATGTACAAGTTATATATGATGAAAAGTATCTAAAGGAAATGAATAAACCTGGATGCGCCGCCACAGAACTTGAAATATACACAGCATCTATTGTGTATAATATCGTCATAAATCTTTGTTACGATACAAATCCGAATGAAAATAGTTTTAAATATGGCGAAGTAGATGAAGAAACGGAGCATACTATCTTGAAATTTAAAAACACTTATTTATTAAAAAAATTGATTTTTACTTTTTCATTACTTTCTTATTTTCGAGATAAAGAAACTTTCTTATTTTCAAGAATTTTAGAGATATTCGTGATTATAAGAAAATGCATTTTTTTCTTTCTTATTTTCGAGGGAAGACAGTAGTTGAATTGTCTTCCAAATTAGGCTTACGTATCGTTCCGCTTGAATTTTACTCTGTGGATTATAAGGCGTGCTTATACTGCATGCAACACATTGAGAAGAGATAAAATTATGAAATTATCTTAATTGAAAACATGCGCCTTGATCAGCATGTATACTAGGCGGGCATCCAAATATGCTAAAGCTTAGACGTAAAGCGTTAATCGCCAAATATGAAGAGAAGTTAACGCAGGATATAGCGAAAGGAAACCGAAAGAATTCGTCGACAATACAAAGTAATAACGATTCTGGGTACTGGAAGGTAGCGATGCTTTGAAATCAATATTTAAACGTTCAAACGTTAACCATATGTTCGGTCGTTGGATTATAGAATTTTGGTTTCATCTCGGCAAGATTATGACATCGATTCGTTATCCTAACGACATCAGACTTATCAAACGGTAGGATGTGCTGCCTTATAAAATGTAGCATCCCTGTAATACCCGGATGGCACATAAAATCATGAATCTTAAAGAGCTCTTTCTTAGAGAAATCCTCGAATAGCTTGATCATATGCGATACGCGACATATCATTGGCAGCTTTATTGTAGCTTCCTATGCAATAATCGATCTCGTATTGATAAGACGCGAGTTCCAATCGCCATTTGACCGTTTTGTCGCTCTTTATTTTATTAAAATGAACTCTGTTAAACATGTAGCTGACAGATTTTTGATCTGCAATTATTTAAAACGGCCTTTTAAGAAGATAGTGTATCCAGTGTTGTATGCAACTAACAATATCATATTCCTATTTTTCCACGCTAGATTGATGCAATGCAGTTTTTGAAATGTATGCGAGAAGAAAGCAATGAGCTTTGTTTCTTGGCTTATAACTGTTACGACTGAGGTATAAGATGTATCCGTTTAGTCGGCCAATGCATTTCGGACTTGTAAGCAGTTAGCGCAGCGCTCGAGATTTCATCTTTTAGAATTTGAATGCTTGCTACAACATCCTTCGGTAGTGGGAAAATATGGCAATGACCGATTGTATTAACCGTTTATAAAATATTGTAATGAAATACATTAGTAATAAAAAATGGAAAATATTGTAATGACCGATTTTTTAGAAGGGAAGTATCCATTTTGAATAATATGCTAAAAGACCTAACAGACTTTCCATTGTCCTTTTGTCACTTCGTAATGGATAGTTGACAAGGGGTTCTACGCCACTCGAGTCGGGCATGATCAAACCACTGGATATTCAATATCTCAGAAATTTTAGCTCGTTTCGTCTAAAGTTTTTTTACCAGCCCACGTAAAATTTACTTTCTGAGCAATTTCGCAGTTTTCTATCATCGTGTTACACATTACTTCATCTGTAGAAGCAAGCCTGATTATCCACGGGGTAATGAGCATCGGAATTATAGCAACAATTTAAACAAGAGGTTTTATTCAATATCTGAAAACATATTATTAGTATAGAGTTTTATAGTATCAATTGTTCAGTACATTATCCTCCTTTGGTGTTACATAATCTTGCAGGTATCTCGGTTGTTTTTTAGTTCATCCAAAACGACATTTTGATATGTCCTTCACAGTTTCATGTAGAAGGTCATTTACATCTGCTGACTGACTCGTTTCAAAATGCTTCCTCGGTTGCATTCACTTTTCGTCACAGTACTGCTTTGGCAATGCTACTGTTACTGGTTCATCACTGGTAACCAAATCATGATTTTGCTGGACGCAACTGTCATGGTCATCGAAAGTGTTTGTGTAGGGCTGTGGCTGAAGATTTTAGAATTTGGAGCAAGATATCGTGCTAATACAAATGTCTCCTGATCATTAATCAGTCGAAAGCGAGCATAGTTAGGGTTAGCATACACAAACTCAGCCTCCATATGGCTGTTAAATTTACTTGTTCTATTAAACCGTTCGATTAGAACAGATTCGGGTTTCATTAGCAAATAAGATAGGGAGCATCCATTACGCAATCGTAGCTTTAATGAAAAATCAATCATGAGTTTTGTTAGCAGATATGCACAGTAATGAGCGGATATAATTCAGCACATCCGACAGTACATCTGGCCAATTCTTTATTTTTTCGTTTTAAACCATGCGAACATATGCTAACAGTTTTCTAAATTACCCCATTGTACCGTTTAATTTGTTGATTTCCTTGATGATTGTAAATTGATGAATGCTTAAGTATAACTCAGTGAGACAGCAAGAAATTGAGAAGGAACGATGACACAAATAACACGCCTGCCCGAATGGATGTTCTCTGGACAACTACAAAAAGCCAAAATTTGTTTCGGGCAACTTACAACTCTTTCATTAGTAATGTTATGACACACGAAGGCAAATGGAAACGTGTATACTCGTCTATTAGGGTGAGCAGGTATCGCTTTTCGTTGCATGTAGGTGATTGTCCCTTAAAATCCATTCATAATCTTTCAAACAGTTTACTTATCTTAATTAATTTTACCTCTGGAAATTTAAAGAAATATGGTTTGAGTGAGATACAACTATAACAACTCTGAATAACTGATTTGACGTCGTTTTGAGAGAATAGTAAATTTCAAGTTCGGGCAAAATAATACATGCGAGTTATACCAGGATGTCAAAGTTGATCGTGAAAATATTTTAACCTCCGTATACCAGATGTTTGATGTTGGTGTGCGATGACATTATATATTATATCTGTTGAGAGTAGATATTGTGGTATCACATTGATCACTATCTTGTTTATTTTCTGAATTTATCTACTACCTACTACTTTTTGTAGATTTGTGAATAAAAGCCATTTTATTCTCTTTGGTTATCACAATTTTATTCACGAACCGACAATTTCGGTTCACAAACGACATTTGTTATGCTCGACCAGACAAGCTCTCGATGAATCGATATCTAATTATGTGGATCGTCTTGAAACGCTTGCTCGTCAATGTACTTTTAAGGATGTGAAAGCTAACGAGCTGCGTGATATTCTCATTTGCGATTCATTTATTACGGGATTGCAGTCAAATGAAATTCGTCAGCGCATACTCGAAATCAATGACATTGATAAAGAGAAAGCGTATTAAGTCGCTCGAACAATTGAAGCAGCCCAAATTCAATCAAACGAATATCGACACACATCCGAATTCACAGTAAATGCCATGAAAGAAACCCAAAGCTTTAAACTAAATACTAATAACTCAGAAAATGAAGAATCTATTGCTATAGTTCAAAAGATAAGCAAGAAAAAATGCTACTTTTGTGGTAGAGCTATGCATACCCGCAATCGTTGTCCAGCCCGGGATGCTGAATGTTCATTTTGCTCAAAACGTGGGCACTACGAGAAAGTTTGTCGAGCTAAGATGTTTCGATCGCGGCAAAAATATAATCGTAGTACTCGGCCATATACGTCTGACGGTGAATCACTTAATATCATATCTTGTCAAAATGCGAATAGTGATGCATCAAAGCTAGACGACATGACGGTACAAGTTCGTGTTGGGACTCAAAAGCTGGATGCGCTTATCGACACTGGAAGCTCTTCCAATTTCGTCGATTCTTCAGTAATTCGCAAATTAGGTGTTCATAAAGAATCTTATTGTGTTAGGATTTCTATGGCTGATTCATCTTTTACCTCTGTATGCGATGAACGATGTGTGATATCGATATCTTACTATAATCGCAACTATTCTGACGTTCAATGTTTCGTCATGCCTCACATATGCCGTGATTTGATACTTGGTCATCAATTCTTGCGCTTGCATTCAAGTATTTCCATTCGAATTCGACGAAATAATAAGCAAGAGGCATTGACAATTGGACATTTATCTAGCATGGAAATCAATTTACCGTCATTATTTTCAGACGATTTCAAAGACTGGAAACCTGTAGCAATTCCGTCTCGACGACGTAATATCGAAGATAATCGCTTTATTGCTTTGGAAGTAAAACAAATGTTGGCCGAGGGAATCATCGAGCACAGTCGATCACCATGGCGCGCGCAAGTTCTTATTGCGAACAGGGAAGGACGTCGTCGTCTTGTTGTAGATTATTCACAGACAGTAAATAGATTCACTGTACTTGACGCTTACCCCATGCCCCTAATAGACGACTTGATTGATACCATATCGAGCAATAACGTGTTTAGCACTCTAGATCTCAAAAGTGCTTATCATCAAGTTTTCTTACGAGCAAACGAAATTTTTTGACGGCATTCGAGGCTGATGGTAAACTCTATCAATTTCAGCGAACGCCATTCGAACTCACGAATGCTGTGACCGCTTTCCAACGAATAATCAACGAGATCATAGAGAAAGAAAACTTAATCGGTACATACTCATATCTCGACGACATTATCGTGTGCGGCAAAACCCAGCAAGAACACGATACAAATCTGGCAAACTTTCGTGAAGTTGATTCTAAGTACCGAATAACACGAAATGAATCAAAGTGTATTTTTAACAAGACGATGATCAATATTCTGGGATATCAAGTTGGCAATGGTATTAAACGGCCTGATCCTAATCGTGTCTCATCTTTGCGAGAACTGCAAGTAACTCAAAATAAACGTCAATTGCGAAGAATTGTTGGCCTCTTCTCTCATTATTCCAAATGGATTCAAAATTTTTCGTCGCAGATTCGTCCGTTAGCTGAAACTACGAATTTTCCTATTACACCGGTAGCAAGGCGCTCTTTTGATCTAATTCGTGATCTCATTATTTCAGCCTAGTTTATCAGGCAAAAAATATTTGATGACAGTCATCGATGAATATTCTCGATATCCGTTTACCTTCGCATGACGAGATATGTCCACACAAACAGTGATTAATTGTCTACGCAGCATTGTGTCAATATTTGCCCCCCCCCTGAATTTGTACATTCCGATCGCGGGTCATCCTTCATGTCGAAAGAATTCACAGATTATCTGAGCAGTATTGGTACGGTAGCAAGTCATTCTTCTCCGTACAATCCGGTCGGTAACGGACAGATCGAGCGCTACAACGGCATTTTATGGAGCGCTATACTTTTGCGGCTTAGAGACTACAATCGTCCTGTTGATATTTGGGAAACTGTTCTCACTGAATGTCTTCAGTATATCCGGGGACTATTATGCACCGCTACCGGTTCGATACCCCACGATCGTATCTTTAACTTCCCTAGACGTCCGCTAGCAAAATTCAACTTGCCAAAATGGTTATATAATCCCGGTCCTGTATTCGTACGAAACTTCTACAAGCATGATAAATATGACGATAAATTGCTTAAAGAAAAACTGATAAGCGCTAATCCTAACACTGCACATATTGAATTTCCATCTGGGAAGGAAGCGAATATATCAACTCGGCATCTATCTCGTTGTCCTTCAGAAACCTGCATTTACAAGGATCCAAACAATGTGGATATTTATAATCCTGGAACATTAAGGACCGATGACGACAACAGTCTAGACAGTTTTGATACTAACCAGCTGTCTGGAGATAACAACCATGGAAAGAAATATGATGTCTCAGACAATATCGATAAGAACGTGAACTCAAAGAAGACTTCAATTCCCGATGCAAACCTTCATCCTGTAGCTACTCAAGAATTCTACCGACGAAGTACCAGGAGTCGAAGAAGTCGAGCTTACTTCCAAAATTATCACAAGGGATGAATGTGGTATTACATATCTACTACCTACTACTTTTTGTAGATTTGTGAATAAAAGCCATTTTATTCTCTTTGGTTATCACAGATTTGCAGCATGATTATCTTTCACAGTCGATATTTCATATCTAACTGATATTTGGAAACTTGAGTTTGCATATTATAATTTTATCATTTTTTACTTTGCAACTATTCGGGGTAAACATGAACGACATATATAGTTGATCTGCTACGATGATAAATCGTTTTCCCAGATACATAATGACGCCAATATCTCATCGTTTCAACAATAAAGTGAGCATCTTTCTCGAGAAAGTTGCTTTCTCGAGAAACCAACATACTTCACTTTTTGCGGCAATGAAGCTCCAAGAGCATTATAACTTGCATTTGTTTTAGCAATAAAATAACGACTAAAACATATTCTAACGAGGATTGCCGACATTTATTTGAGATTGAATGCATTCGAATGATTTAAATGCTTCATTAGTCAACGGGAATGATTTTATAAGAAAGAGAAAACCCATGGGGTGCGAAAAGTTCTTAATCCAGTTAGAGTAATACGAGAACACGCATAAACTACATTTTTGTGATTTTTGATCGTTTGGAATCAGTAGGGATTCGATCGGCTTTACTTGACCAGGGCAATCATGCAAAACGTCTATTAGTGATCAAATAAACAAAGATTTGAATTGCCTAAACTCCAAGAGGCATTTAGATGTTAAATGTAATATTTTAATGTTTTGTGGTATCCATTTACCTCTGTCGATTATGATGATATTCCTCCTCTGGTGGATCAGATTGTATTTTCAGCACTATCTGATCAATAATTTGAATATACATGTCAGCTATTCTCCCGTAAGCAGTGTCATTTGATAACAAAATTGCATTTAATTTAGTAACAGATTAAGATCTAATCATAACTACAATCTATGTCTTTGACCGCTGTTAACTGTAATTCCTCAGGGATAGTGTGAGTTTTAATATCTATGGTAATTCTTAGAGTCACTAAATAAGAAATTTCAATAGTTGTTATCGCTTGTTTATTGTACTTGACACCAGAGTCAAGTATGGCTTTCTTGACTCTATCAGCTTTACATCGAAAATACTGGGTGTTTTTATCGGCAACGTTCGAATGCTTATTATCAAATAAATAAATATTTTCTTAATAGAGAAAATTCGTTTCCAATTCGAATTATTACAAGTAAAATTTTTTCTTGATTACCAACATCTTACAACCCTGAAGATGACGTGCCGTAGTGCCGTCGAAATATTGGATTTTTCCAATCAAATAACTATTCCTGTTTCCTCGCCTTCTTGTAATAAAATATTTTCGTCATAAAAATAAGGAACACATAATAGATATACATGGATAAATAGGTAAGTAAAAAAATAAACAATAGATAAGTTAAAGCGATAACCGCATACTCTTCTTTACTTCTTCTCATTATGAAGGCCTTAAATCCATGGGGATCTGAGCCCCCCAACCAATCCAACACGCCGCTTTCCGATTGAGCCACTTGGGGACTTTCACCCCCTGCCGAAGAATCCAATCGGTGCGGACGATGCTGGGTAAGCGCGAGACAATGAGCTTCAGAAACCTTAGTCTTTGCTCTGGGGGACGTCATCTTGAGAAGAAGACTAATCCCGAGATAGCTCAGGTACCCCAAAGGCGCACCTGGGTTTTCCCATTCAACGACAGATGCTGGGACCGTTTCAGAGCCCAACTAGCTCTCTTCAGGATACGTTTGAGTCTATCCAGGTCGGCTTTCGCTGACCAGTTCACCAAAACGGTGAACCCCAGGTATTTTACCCTACTTGTGAATTTAGGGAGTGGTTTTGAGGCAAATATGGACGAGAGCGCAGAGAGTGCTAATCTCTTAAGTTTTTGCTTCGTCGCAGGGAAGCCATGAAAGACAACCACCTGCGATTATGCGGAGTTTAGAACAAGATTGGATATGGGTAACTGGTCTTTTAATCTTAAAAAGAAACGGCTGATGTTAGAGACTACGTCCTTACACCTGCGTCCAGAGAACAGGGCTGTGGTGTCATCAGCGTACACCACTAGACGTTGATCGCGTTTAAATATTTTGAAAAGATTTATGGAAGCAGCAAGATACAGGATAGGAGAAAGAGGGGAACCTTGAGGCACACCCGTAATAGGGTAGAACTGACGCGCATCAGGGTCGTCTTCGTAGTAAAATCGCTTGGTGTACAACAGTATCTCCACTGTTAACAATTCTCGCAGGCAGCCCGAGGGACCCGAGAGAAGAGATAATAAAATGTATGGAGATGCTGTCAAATGCAGCAGAAAAGTCAATGAAAACAGCCACAGCAAGTTGATGGATATTCTCCCAACAAAACTGGTCCATTTCATCTACTGCTGAATAGACCGAGCGACCTTTGACGAACCCATGGAACCCAGGTGGGATTAAATTACGCCTACTTAAATGATCGCGGATTCTACGCGCAAGCGCTTTTTCGTAGATCGAGACGAGGGAATTTTGAATCGAGATGGGCCGCAGGTCTTTCGGACAAGAGACCGGATGCTTTTTAGGTAAAAATATACGCCTACTAATGTTGATGCCTGGCCACAACGGATGGGGTGGCTAATAGCATTGTGACGTTCACCTCCCTTATTTGATCGGCTGTCAAAAGCTGACAGACACGGGAAGAGAGTGGAGCGACGGATTTGGAGGTGCCCGGAAGAGGCCCCCAGGCGTTGAGAATATCTGTGACAGATAAGTCTCTACTCCTGAAGTCTCCCCAAGGCGGGATTGGTTGCGGAGATTGCGTGGCTCTATAATTGTGAAGGGCTAGTAACTCCTCCAAAACTTTATCAAGGCCTATACTACCGATCCAATCCAAAGCCCTATCCCTCCAACAAACTTATCCTTCTTGAGTATCTTCCAAAAGGAAGACTGAGTAGGGTTAAGACGAGAAATACTCGCCATATCCCTACTCAGCTGGAACTAATATCCGGTGCGCCGGTATGAAAGGGTCTGTCTGGCGGAGGAAGAGAGATATGGGAGGTTCAGCAGTTTAGCTAGAACCTTGAGTTTTGTCGGAGTGGACATGAAAATGCGACCTTTAAACGTTGTCCAAAGCAACGTGGTAGCTTGCGAAAAGAGGTAGGAATTAAATTTGGTTAAACTCTCATTACCAATTTGAAGGAAGCGTTAGATAGCTGCCTGGACGAAAGCCACTCTGATCGGGTCAAAGTGGAATCTTCTACGAAGCAGCGTATCCTCTTCTAACCGCCAGCGAATTAGATCATGAGAGGTGGACAGATGTTGTCGCGACTGCTCCGTGCAGAAGGGTTTTAACAACCACCTCTCGTGGAGCAGTAATAAGTCGAGGAGTGAATTCGTTGATGTGCAATGAAAGGTGGGGGACGGTGGTTTGTAAATAAGATAACCGTTCCTGGCTCTGCGGAGTGCTGCATTAATTTAACGACCAGTTCTGTCGTTGAAGTCACCTAGTACCATGTCGTAGCCGCTATCAATAATACCATCCAGGAGGGCACGATTCTTGTGAATCTCCCCTGAACGTATGTATACATTGGCTAGACTGAGACGCTTACCGTTCTTAACGAGTGAATCTACCAAACAAGACAAGGCTGAACAAGAGTAATTTAGCAGGAGGGAAAATCTTAAGGAGCACTTAACTAAGGTCAAGAGTCCTTGAGATGAAAAGGAGTGAGGTGGGGTTATGTACGGAGTATAGTGGGAACAAATTTGCTTTGGGATAAATCGAGTAATGTCCTAGGGGAGACGGATAGACCGCGTCTCCTGAAGTACTATGACATCTGCGTCTCTTCCAGATAAAAGTCTAAGGGCAAAAGCACCTTCCGAATTCCACTGAAGAATATTCAGTGAAAAAGGCTCGGGTTTACTCACCATTGTGGCAGATCAGTTGGACGGGAGCAGCCAACCTAGACAGAACTAGGTGCAGGAGGGTCACCCCCTGCCACTAGTCCCATCCGGTGTCGGAGCCCCCTTGGCAATATCTTCATTTCCCCGGGCATTCTTATTCTTCAGTCTGGCAAATCGAGGAAGAACGTTGCCATATGTGATAAATTCTGTGAACTGCAGGACACACGGAACAGATAGTTTTTGAACGCAAATGACAGCTGTGAGGTCAAACTCATAGCTACATCCGTTTGAGGTCGATTAATATGAATATATTAACAGTGTTAGTGATGACTACATATTAAATAACGCTGCTAACGATAAGTGCATAATGCAGGCGAGCAATTCTAATCAGTGACTATATATAGTAGAACATGCTAGCTGAACTGCACTATATCTTGAAACACGGACGATAACTCTGCGTAACTGGGTATTGATAATCATATGAGTGAAGTGTCGTCGTGATTGATCGATATTTGGCCTCAAATCGGGTGAGATAATCCGCTGAATTTAAGCATATTAATAAGCGGAAGAAAAGAAACCAACTGGGATTCTATTAGTAATGGCGAATGAACATAGAAAGGCCATCATCGAATTTTGATGCTGCTAGTATCAAAAAGTGTGATGTTGGTGTCGTTACCGTTCTAATGCTGTTGTGTAGTGTAAGTTTGATTGAACGCAACTTACCCAGAGAGGGTGAAAGGCCCGTGATACTACTAAAATGGCATTCTGGTGACGATGTTTGAGTAGAATTGCTTGAGAGTGCAGTTCGAAATTGTGTGGCAAACCCCATACAAGTCTAAGTATTGTTGCGAGACCGATAGCGAACAAGTACCATGAGGGAAAGTTGAAAAGTACTCTGAAAAGAGAGTTCACAAGTGCGTGAAACTGTACTCTGCAAAGCGAATGATTGAGTGATAGAAATGTTTATCATTCAAGTACTATGTGTTGTTGATTGAATGCATGTCAATGTGTTGATAGCATTGCACGCAGTACTGTAATTGATGATGTTTATGGTTGCTCGGTGATCTTGCGTTAGCGCGGTATCTTGTCGAACGGGATCTTCTCATGAAGTATCCTACAGCAATGTATCGTTATCTGTATCTCTGATGCAGTTGCTATCGTTACTTCATTGTTAGAAAACGCCTCGAACTATGTGCGCTGCTTATATGTGCGGTTCACATACGTGAATTTGTACAGTGACTGTTTGTACGTTTGAAGGTTCATAGAGAGCAACACGATTTGCTAAGAATCATTCGAACCGTCTTGAAACACGGACTAAGGAGTTCAACTCGAACGCAAGTCGTTTTCTGAAACGAAATTTAAAGGCAAAGTGAAAACAACTCTATATGAGATGCGAACAAATGCGTGAGCGCTGATGATAAGCACAAGTGATGAGTGGCACAGATGTAATTGCTGCCTACTGCACCTGAGCGTTCAGGTTGAGACCCGAAAGATGGTGAACTATGCCTGAGTAGAATGAAGCCAGGGGAAACTCTGGTGGAGGTTCGTAGCGGTTTTGACGTGCAAATCAATCGCCAAACTTGGGTATAGGGGCGAAAGACTAATCGAACCATCTAGTTGCTGGTTCCCTCCGAAGTTTCCCTCAGGAAAGCTGGTGCGCATATTAGTTTTACCTGGTAAAGCTAATGATTGGAGGAATCGGAGCTGTAATAACTTTGACCTACTCTCAAACTTAAAACGGGTAAGAACTCTCTTGCTGCTTAATTGAGCAGGGAGTATGAATAGAGTGCGCCAAGTGGGCCATTTTTGGTAAGCAGAACTGGCGCTGTGGGATGAACTGAACGTTGAGCTAAGGTGCCAGATATCAATTACCCGTTATTAATTTCTGACGAGCAAAAAGCGATAGGGAGGTCAGCTCCATCCCTCCCCTTAAGTTGACGCAAATTGGATAGGCCAAATTTGCTTTGGAGTAACTCAAGATCCTCGACCTCCATTTGGAGGGGAAAATTGGTGATTTTAATTGAGGCCATTATTGGTTTTAGCATTATTGAACCAGTTAATGACAGGTTCTCCATGAAATACTGATAATATTCATTTAGTAGATCTAATGACGCAACAGAGACTCTCAGGGAGTTGTCAAAAAATTTTACGTTGTTGAAAACGACTCTATTATTAAACTTTAGAACAAACTCCCGTAGGAATGTACGGAACAAAAGATGTTTCTCGATTGGCTTAGTTGCCGTAATTATAGCCAAATTTGATGATATTTTGACTGGGGGAGTAACTCTTCCTCATTAACAAACAAAGAAACGCCACTTACCTTTCAATTGTGGTTAACATTTGAGAGTATACCTAGTTTTGAGGAGATTTCGTTGTGATTGGTTGAGTTTTGAATCACTTCAGCAGCAAAAACGCTTTCTTAGAAAGATAAGCTTGCAACGTAGGTAATGTTACGTAGCAGCGAAAATCAGCCAATTAGTTGGAACGTTTGAAGTCCAAGAAACAATATATGGCCCTGTACCAAATTTTTGGTAAACACATGTTTAAAGTATAGAAGAATTAACCGGCTTAACCAAGACACCGAGAAAAGGTATACCCACATTAGATTCAGAAGAAACGCACCATTCCTTAATGGTGCGTTTAACTATCACTTAATTTGTGAAAGAGAAAAGGCTATCACACATAATTTACTAAAATGTGGTTTTCCGATTTGGGCTATCAAGAAAGCTAAATATAAATCTTTAGCGCAAAAAAATAAAGTTTTTGGTCCTAAAAAAGAATACATCATATAGGAATACCTTTTGTTAGTAACAAGTTAATTCAGTATTTTCAATTTTATTAACAAAAATATAAAAGATAGTTGTATTAACAAAGTGAACATTTTTAATAGAAAATTACCTAAACTTCACAACATTTTTAAGCGTAAACCAGATTTTAACAAAGATGCCATTGTTTATAAAATACCTTGTAAAGAATGCGAACAGGTATATGTTGGTCAAACGGGTCAAGGTTTGGTTAAGCGTATTAAACAACATAATTATAATGTGCTTAAATGGACCAATTCTAGTGATGTTTCTCAGCATTTTGTTAGTTTAAATTATTCTGTTGATTTTGAAAATGCATCTATTTTATCATTTGAAAGTAACTTGTTATCTCAAATTATTCAAGAAGTGTATTTTATTAAAAAAAGAACTTAGTTTAATGCTTAATAATAAATCCGATTACAACCTTAAATTAAATTATAATTAATTATTCCAATATTACATTAATATTGGAATAATTATTAAATAATTGAATAAACAATTGCATACACGAGCGAATATCATCATTTGGTCGGCTTCATAAATTATCCTCGTGTGAATTCGTTAATCCTAAATGCAGCACTGTATACTACAATCAGCGTAAGTGGACCTCATCAGCAGTGAGCCTACGCCTACCATTCGTGTTTCGGTCCTTTAATTATCTGCTGAAATTTTCCTCTGCTGTCTTTCTGTAAAAACAAACGATACAGTTTGTGAAAAAAACATTTCCACTTGTGCAAACTGTACGTTGTATCCGTCGATTGAAACCAAAAGACGGAAATAACACAACAGTTGACGGAAACAACCGACAATCTGTCTTTTGAATTTTCTTTGACAGAAAATCGGAATCTGCCAGGTAAATAAAATGAACAATTGCATACACGAGCGAGTATCATCATTTGGTAGGCTTCATAAATTATCCTCGTGTTAATTCTTTAATCCTAGATGCAGCACTGTACATTATAATCAGGGAAGGTGGACCTCATCAGCAGTGAGCCTATACCTACCTTTCGTGTTTCGCTCCTGTAATTATCTGCTGAAATTTTCCTCTGCTGCCTTTATGTAAAAACAAACGATACAGTTTGTGAGAAAACATTTCCACTTGTGCAAACTGTACGTTGTATCCGTCGATTGAAACCAAAAGACGGAAATAGCACAACAGTTTACGCACAACAAAGATGGAAATAGCACAACAGTTGACGGAAACAACCGACAATCTGTCTTTTGAATTTTCTTTGACAGGAAACCGGAATCTGCCAGGTAAATAGAATTAACAATTGCATACACGAGTGAGTATTATCATTTGGTCGGCTTCATAAATTATCCTCGTGTGTATTTGGTAATCCTAGATGCAGCACTGTAAACTACAATCAGCGTAGGTGGTCCTCATCAGCAGTGAGCCTACGCCTACCTTTCGTGTTTCGGTCCTTTAATTATCTGCTGAAATTTTCCTCTGCTGCCTTTCTGTAAAAACAAACGATACAGTTTGTAAGAAAAACATTTCCACTTGTGCAAACTGTACGTTGTATCCGTCGATTGAAACCAAAAGACGGAAATAGCACAACAGTTGACGGAAACAACCGACAATCTGTCTTTTGAATTTTCTTAGACAGAAAACCGGAATTTGACAGGTAAATAGAATAAACAATTGCATACACGAGCGAATATCATTTGGTCGGCTTCATAAATCATCCTCTTGTGAATTCTTTAATCCTAGATGCAGCACTGGACACTACAATCGGCGTCGGTGGACCTACGCTGATTAAATATTACGCTGATTAAATATTAAATACTACGCTGATTATTAAATATTAAATAAATAAATTTAAGCTCTTAAGTGGCAAATTTTTATGGATGGATAATAAATAATATACTTTGTATTAGAATAAGATACTAGATAGTTTTATCAGAGGAAATACATCATTAGCATGTATTTGGCTCCGCTGCTATGTTGGGTAGATAAGTTAGGGGCCGAAACCTGATAGCATAGCAGTTCCTCCTGATGACCTCTAATTCTTATTCTGATACAACGTCTGTTATTTATTACTCAATTCATAAAAATTACGTTTATTTTAAATTTCAATTTTTTATTTTAACTTGATTTAAATTATAGAAAATCTAAAAAGAATTATTAATTTTATTATTTAATTGTTTAATTTTGATTTAGCATTATTATGTTTTGTTTATTTTATAATTATATTAAATACGTGGACTCAGTTAGCTGATTTGATTTTTCAATTCGTTTTTTTCTAATTGTATTATTTTGTTTTGGTTTAGATTAAATTATAATTTATTACCCTACTTTTACATTATTTTTATTATTAAATTCGTATTTTTTTTGTCACTTATTTTATGATTTTAATTTTATTTTGTTTTATGATTGATTTTTTCTTTCTTTTTGTTGTTTTTAAAATGTGTGTAAAATTTTAGGGTATGATTGTTTTGTTTCTCATTATTTTCTGTTTCTTTTAAGTAGAAATGCGGGGCACATCAATGCTTGTATTTTTATATAACTGTTGGAAACACGGGGAAAAATTGTAAAACTTTTTTTTTGTAATCCTGATGATGATACAGGAGCTATCGAAATATAGAATTTTTATCAAAAAAGGATATTTTCTTCTTCGTTCGTGTAATAATATATATTTGAAATGGAAGAAGATTGTGGGTCTAGTATTTATCATTAATTTTATATTTTCTTTTACAATTGTTTGCTATTTTCATTTTATTTTTAATTTTATCAAATATATAATCTTTCCAAATTTTTATCTTAGATATATTCGAGCTTTCACTATTAGTCAGCTTACTAAAGAAAGCATTTGAGTTATTATATAACGAATTGTGAATTTTATTTTTGTCGTTGTTATTATTCACTCTATATTTATACCCTTTTGATAGCATTTTCCTTAATTCATTGTTTTCAATTAATTCTAGATTATGGGTACATATATGTTCATTTATTTTATCAAAACTAAGACTTTTACAATTGCATTCTGTTTCCATTATGTTTCTAATATTATCGTTACATATTGATTTTAATTCTTTATTATAATTACAAATTTTTCGTCCTAATAGTGGTATGAGTTTATACTTTATTTTAGGAATATATTTACTTAAATCTGATCCTATTATTTCTTTACTTTTAGAATTATTTAAAAGTCCGGCTATATTTATGTTATCAATACATTTATTAATAAAGTTCATGGTTAATGTATATTTTCTATTGTTATTATTAACATTTATTGTACGATTATAGTATTTTGTATTACAATAACTGTCTATTATACAACTTAGCATATCATAGTCGTTTATTAATTTTTAATTTATTGAACATATGATATCTTTAGAAAAACTTCTTATATTTACAAAAAAGATCTTTCAACTTATTATCTCTTAAAAATTGTTTTAATATTTCTAATTATTCATTTAAATACATATCTTTTTTAATATTTTTAACTTTATTTTTCTTATTCCTTTTATCATCATGACTTCATGGTTTGCGTTTAACCGGGTTATTATAATATAGTTGTTTATTATGTACTACACTACTTCCGCTAATTCCTTGTACCACGTCATTCAATCCTAATGGGTACATGGAATTAAGCGTTTTAATCCAAAAATCTTCTTTTTCTAATAGTTTTTGATTTAATATTGATGTTTTCTTCGATAATATGTTCTAAAATAAATAATTTACAGTTTTTAATATCATGTCCTATTAATCTCATATGTTTATAAAATATAGTTTGACTATTATGCTGTATATTATATATGTGTTGCCTAAACCTAGTTTTTAACATTTGATGTTTTTCCTATATATTGCAATCCACATGTACATTGTATTAAATACATTATACCTGCGGTATTGCAGTTGCAATTATTATTAATATTTAATTAAAAACATTTGTTTGTCGTATTACTTACAATACAATTATTATTTATAACATCACAAACTATACTTTTTTGATAAATCAATTTATTTAATAAAACAAAGAAAGAGATGAGAAAAATATGAAAAAAATGTTCAATAAAGATCTTCTGCAAAATCTTTTCCACATTTATTCCAGAGTCCGAGCGTAGACCGGAAAATTATAAGTTGAACGACTGGTTCGAACACACATAGACGTCGCTTTCGCTAGTGCAAAACTTATTTTGCATCTTAAATGTTTGATGGTTTCGTTGCAATTCCTCGATAATCTTGCAATTTGTTTAAGAACACATTGGGTTGATTAGCCAAGAGCATCATTTGCTGCAATCACAATCGGGTAAAAAGTTGCCCGTTCATAAGGTGCAATTCTCTCCGTATTTACTTATCTTCCTTGATTAATGGTAATTGAATGGGTTTCCTATTCGGTCAGATGAGTACAACGGAGCTAAGTGAATGAAAATACAAATGTTCATTAAGGACCGCTCCGACAGATCACCATATAAACCATGACAGGCAACATCCACCCTTGCATCTTTATCAGTTGATGTAGCGGGATTGTCGAAAACAGCCTCATCACTCAAAGGTATCAAATGTGACTCTCCCGCTAATAAATCTCTCACGATATTGTGGTGTACTGTTGGCATGCCACCTGTTTTGCACGAAAGTGAATGATGTATGTTGAATTTTTCTCCACATCGACATAATTTTGGTGCTTCCGGCGGTTTCATGCCATATCTGGCTGCAATTGCATCACGAAATTCTCTTCTTGACAGGTAATACCCATACGCTTTATTGGTTCTAAAATTAAAATCATTAGTACTTACGTATTTTTTCAATCTGGTTGAGTACATGTAGCTTTTAAGTCATAATTTTTAACGTTGCTTTTTCGGTCTCTCACAAACTTAGTCTCTCTCTATCACAATGTATCGCGTCCGGAGCGCCGCGGAGAGAAGAATTTCTTAAACAGCTTATCACAGTATAAGACGACATATCTGGGGGCATGTGTAAGCGAAAGGAAACCGAGAAAATTCGTCCATAATTACCAACAAATATTTATATTTATCAACAAATAACTTAGGACCTATAAAATGTATTGATAAACGCTCAAAACGACTTCTAGTCGTGACAAGAAAAGATGGTTCCGGTCGGTGAAATCTAGGTTTGATTTCACCGTCTTGAGAATAACGCTATGGGTTTTTTATTTTGATATATTACAACAGCAATAGTGTCACTAAGTAAATCAGTTTCGAAGCAAAATGGTTCGTTTTCGTCAATGATCGCTATTAAGGCATTACATATATCGTCTTTCAAATCATCAGAATGTTTTTTGTTTAATAGAAAGGTGTGTACTGTTAAGATAGGACGAATTTGTGCAGAATAATTTTGTGTCAACTGTCTATAATAACTCTGTAAACCTAGCGCGATCTTTAATTATGCTGAATTCATAAGGACAGGAAAATACCGCAGTGCAACATACGATCAGGTTGAATTATTCCATTCTGAATAAAATAGCCCAAGAAGCGAAGGGAAATATGTTGATACTTACATTTAGACTCATTCAGTTTGATATCATATTTTGCAATCACATCTTGCAGCATCTTTATAAAGAAGTGATGGAGTGATCAACATCACAATAAGAGCGCAGGTAGTAGTAACTCCGGTTCAGACACTTTCAGACGACGCTCGCATCTTGATATCCGAAACACAACCACGGAAAAACGAAAGTTGCAAGTAAAAATGGACCCGTCACGTAGAACAAGCTGAGTTTATCCTTTATGTCACCTCACTTTTCGTTTAACAATTTCCGGACTGCTATATAAACACGGCAAACAACGGAACTGTACCGGGTCAGGTGCCCCACCACTCGGATTTCGTCACCTCGCCATGCAAGTTACGGACAGCCATCCTTGTTTCAATGATACATCTCCAGTTAATGCCACATTTGACGATAGGATATCACCAGTTCTTAAGTCCCGCTGTCCGGTCATATCACGAATTTCCCGTGAAGCACGAAACACAGTAGCAACCACACTTGGCTCCAAGGGCACCGCCCGAGGCTTCGATGTACTGCTACCTCGTCACATGCAAGACTTGATCGGGCTAGATGATTCGAAAGAAGAAAGTTACCTCGTTGACCAGCTCACAGAATTTGTCAACGCTGTCTTAAACGGTAACGTACCCGAGGCGGTCAGACCCATTATCTTCGGAGCAAAACTCATTAGCTTCATCAAAAAGAACAGCGGTCTCCGACATATCGCTATCGGTAATACGCTCCGCCTTCTGGTGGCAAGGACGGCATCACTACTTATACGAGAAGTGGCTTCTGCCATGCTTCTCCCCCATGAAGTGAGAGAGGAGTACTTTTCGGGTGCGAAGCAGCAATGCACTCAACGCGAATATTCTTGAAAGACGCCAAGAATTCTGGTTATGGCCTACTTAAGATAGACTTTTCCAACGCCTCCAATCAAATCAGCCGTGCAAAATCATATGGAAGATAACCGATACATTCCAGCTCTTACACGGTTCGTGAACAGCTGCTACGCCTGTAAACGTTTTTTGTATTACGGCGACCATCTGATACTCTCACAAGAAGGCGTACAACAAGGTGACCATCTCGCCCCATTTTTATTTTGCCTCTCTCTCAATCCTTTATTAAAACAGCTCAGATCTTGCTTAAACACCTGGTATCTGGACGTTTGGACAGTCGGCCAGAAAATGCCATTCACGATGCCGAAAATTATATTAGTTCAAGGCCCAAAGTACGGCCTGTATACCAATAATTCAAAATGCGAATTGATCTCTGAGACGCCAAACGCGTTTCAAAAAGTTTTTGACGTTCTCCCAGAGATCCAAACTATACCGCCAAAGCCACCCATCTACGTTCCACCGTAGAAAATTCGGAGAGCATAGACGACTCTCTCCGCCCCAAAGTATCAACACTGCAATTGATGTGCAACCGTCTGACTCACCTCAATGCATATGTCGCATACTTTTTGTTAAAAAATTACCTAAGCACACCAAAGCTCCTCTCTTACTAAGGTGTAACCCCTGTGCCACTAGCATCGTTCTGTTAGAATACGACACTGTCCTTTAACAAGAATTAGAAAGAATACTGAATATCTCTCTTTCTCAATCAAGCTGGGAACAAGCCACTCTTTCAATCGATAACGGCGGCCTGGAAATCTCCAGTTCGTCTACCTTGGTAATTTCTGCGCACTTGGCGTTTTACTCGGTATCTATTCTATTCCCGTTATGCATGTTGCCACCGCCCTTCCATGGACCTCTAACAGTCGGAACTGAGGAGTTTCGTCAACATGCTAAACTGTGGATCTTTTGGGGTCGATAGCCCCTAACATCGAGTCATAGTTCACCAGGAGATCAGACAATAATAAGTGATGTCACAGCTTCTAAACTAATCCCAGATCGACATTCCACGCAACAAGATTGTAAACCCGCATTAAGCGCTGCTACCTTGGCCAACCTGATAAACAAGACTTTAAAGCCTACGGAACTTGTCCGTCTAATTAAAGTTTCATCAGCTGCCGCGGGAGCGTTCCTGCAAGCATTTCCGTTATCGGCTGTAGGGACACTATAGCTAGACGAAATGTTACGTATAGTCATTGCGTTACGCGTCTGCGCCACAATCTCCCAGCCACACTTGTGCATATGTGGGCCAAAAGTAGAGAGACAGGGCACACATGGCTTAAGCAGCCCCCGATCAGCTGGCCGTTTTGCTCAACACAGTATGGTCAACAAGATCATCGCAGACGCACTCAGGAAATCCCACATTACTAGCCGTATCGAACCGCTTAGTCTAACAAGATCTGATGGCAAACGCCCGGATGGCGTGACAATGATTCCATGACAGAGAGGCAAACTTGTGTGTTGGGACTTCACCTGCGTCGACCCCTTATCTGCCAGCTATTTAGTCTCAACAATATAGTGGGACCCGGCGTTGTAGCAAACCAGGCCGAAGAAGAAAAATACAAAAATATATTTCCATAGAATCCAATGGATATAATTTCTGCCCAATCGCTATTGAGACGTTGGGCGCGATGGGCCAGAACGCATCAGCGTTTTTCTCAATGCTTGGAAAATTACTGCGCCGTCACTGCGGAAACCCTCAAGCCGGTTCATATCTGATCCAGCGCTTAAGCCAGGCAATACAGATCGGAAAAGGTGATTCAGTGCTCGGAACTTTAAGTAGTTCCATGCATTGAAGGAAATAACCATATGAATTTACCAAAACTGGCTTTTTTAAATATTTGAATCTTGTAATAAATAAAATAATCAACTTTAAAAAATGTTTATCTTTAAGTTTGTTAACAACAGAAAGTATTTACTTGGCAAAATCTTAAAGTTCAAATACATATATAAATATATCAGATAGTACATCTAATATTTCAGTACATCTATGATAATTTTCCCGAGCTCCCGTTGTACAACATTCCCAGCGTGAAGTCATTCATTGAATATAGCATTTTTACGAAATTCTTGACAAGCATCATTTAAAAGTAAACGATTGCTACATGAAGGATCACATTAGATCATGGGTTTGCGTTAGAAAAATAGTGACGTGCTGTGTTTGGCACGCGTGCTAACGGTTGTCCGATCGTGTTCTACACAGACAACTCACTACTGCTACAATAACTTATTTTACTTCAATTTGAAAGTGAATATCAAAATGTGGTTTTAAATATACAGATATTTATAATTACGGTCTTGATATTAATGAAAATCGAAAATTAAATAATTTACAAATGAAAAAGTTATAAGCGTTCAGTATAATTACATTTTAGATGGAATCCACGTTGCTATCTGGCGTGAGCTTAAAAAAGAAAACCGATCTTTGGCTTTCATTAGTTAAAGAGAAGCCTCTTACTGACTCTATATCGCATTATCGCAATTCTAACGAATATGGAATTTCTCGTATTCAATTCTGCGACTGCATAGCACCTCAAGGTAAAAGCGAAATATGCACATCGCAACTACAATACAATTTAAATTATCGCACTTTAATAAACCTTGTGAATATTAATGTCAAAGCCTTGCGTTTATCAGATAAACAAAACACTAAAACTAAGATATCAGCAGAATCAATATCCAATATTTATTGCACGGCTATAGAATGTATTGATCTATTAAATTATATTAAAAGTATCATATCAATTGCATATGCTATCTATAGCCCTAAATTATTTATTGATAATGAATCTATACACTTGATCAGAATGGCACTGCTATCCAGTTATCCAGTAATACTGTGTTCTTATCAACATTCATGCGAGCCTGATAAACTAGCAAAGGAACTGCTAAGTTTTGTATTCCTTTCAATTTCATTAACCAAACGGCCACCTTTATTTTTGGATTTGAAAGTCAATGCAAGAGAAAAATTAAACCAGAGCAACTTACGTCATATATGGACAGACCTGATTTTCTTTATTGATAATATCAGTAGCTTTAAGGTCGAGTATTCAGGAATAATAGTGGCACTTATTCCTGCAACAATGACTCATATAAAACGGTTCGGCTTAAGCACCTACGGGGATAGATTCGCATATTGTACTTTTAACCATTTCAATGATAGAACATACATGTGTTCAACTCCGGCAAATACCAATCCTTACATAGTTCTTTCCAGTGGCCATATGCACGAGCCTATTTTGCCTGCTACGATACTGTCATTACTAATGTATTTTGTATTTAAGAACGGTTGCAGCAAAGTAAGTCTTTCAATTGCCTTTAATCTTTTATGTGACAAACTGGGACATTGTCCATTGTTTTTCCCAAATGACTTTGATTTAATGAAATTTAAGGAAATGCATTTATGCGGCATCCAACAACATGAATTCATTTGCGATCGATTAATAATGAAAAATACGGATTTCGCATTAAATTCCATGCCATTGTTCGCGAGTCTCATTGATCGTAGCGCACTGATTTTAACTTTTAAATTAGCACTTAAGAGTGACAACAATCAACGTACTTGGCAGCACATAGTACATGCACTTAGCCTATTTCTTTCTAGGCAGTCGTTGCATATGTGTGATAGGTCGTTGAACGATCGTTGGAATGATGCTCTAAGCTGGGCCGAAGGCGAGTCAATTGTTCACAGTGAGTCTGCATCTGATCGTCGGATGGCTCTAAGTATTGAGTTACAGTTTGGATATAACGCAAATGGTTACCAGAATACGGAAAATACGCCGACTTTCAATTCCGATATTAATATCAATCACAATCGGTTGATTGTCACCTTGCTCAGCAATTTTGGTATTCTGTTATCTCATTTACTTGAAAGGTTTACTGATTCATTACTGCTTACGCACTCATTAAGGTTAGGACATGATGTCTTGTCTAATTATGATTTTGATACGTTTTGTCGGCACCTACTTGAGAATGTGCTGTCCTCCTTGTTAAATGTCAACGTTATCGAAAAGATTAGTGACAGTGAAGAAGCAGTTATGCTGATTAAGGATATCGAGCAGCTTAAATATTATAACGAAATTACAAAGCAATTTTCAAAGTTCAAGCCCGAGTATCTATCAACATTGGTGCTTCTCAAAGCCGATGTTATTAACGAGTACTAAATATCTGTTATTTTTGTCAAATTGTCATTTTGTATTTTAATTGATCATAGTTTTGACAAGAATTCTTAATATAGTTTTAACTTAAGAGTGGTTTACAAGCGTTACTAAAACGAATACCCAAATTAAAATCACGAAAAAAATATAAATTGTTAAACTTTTTGGCAGCAAGATAAATATAACTATCAAGTAAAATTATTCACACTGCTTGAAACCTGTATTCTCTGTAAGTACATTCATGTAATGAATAGACATCCTGTTTTCACAGAAACTCTTTAATTAAATCAAAACAGATACAAGATAAAGCTTGAAAAAAATGAATGTTCCCGAACTATTAATCATCTCATAAAAATAAATCAGTTTTAATAAGGACGGCTAAAAGTAATTACAGCAAACAGTGTATTGGCTCAGATCGTTCGCGAATGTTCTGGGAAGCTATATCTAGATTAAAACCTTTAAATAATCACACAGGTTTTCAAATATATCTAAAGAACGATTAGTTAATACACCTGACAACATTAATATCGAATTATCTGATCTGACACGTAGTAATCAGATCAGATGCTGAGTCTTGTATTTTATAAATAAGTATTTTATATATATGTATTTTATATATAAATTAAAAATAAAAGCATACAATGTTCACACTACGATTAAAAAAACATTTATTTTTACGTGGCAAATGCGTGCCGGCGCACACTTACATGACCACAACAACAAAAATATCTAAATCACGTTTCGAGGAGGTGGATACGGAGGCGGCATTTGAATGCAATAAAGGAGGGAGCGCGGCGGATGTCGAGTGGGAGCTGATTCCATACGAGTGGGGTGGCGACGAGGAAGTATCGGAGACCGTAGTTGCTAGAGTAATAGGGAACGCAGAGTATAAGGGAATTACGGGAACGCTGTGATAGAGAGGTGGGATGAGTATCGTCTAAGAAAGGGAGGTTGATGAACGATGGGGAGCCGACAGCGATGAGACGAAAAGTTACGAGAAGAAGGCGGAGTTGTATGCGGATGTGGATGGTAGATTAGCGACGGAGACGTATGAGCACTCGAACGGCGGAGTTGATTATTCGTTGTAGAGGTAGGATGCTGGATTTTAAAGAATTGTCGAAAAGGCTGAGCCAGTAATCGATTTTAGGGAAGAAAAGCGATGAAAGAAGATACATACAGGAACGGAAGTCGATAAGGGGACGGATACGGCGGATGTCATGGAGAATTAAGTTAGACGGGCGATCCTTTTCGCATACGAAGGATTTAAGGGAAAGGTGTTCATCGATATGGAATCGTAATAAAGTGAGATTGTGGACTACGGGGATGATTGATGAGACAAAATACAGGGGGAGGATATATATTAGGTTGACAGGGTTGGATCCACATTATTTTAGACTTGTCTGGGTTTAGAACGAGACCAAGATGGGAGATACGTTTGTAGATAGCAGAAAGGTAGTTGGGGGGCAGAAATTGCAATATCGTATATGTGATGGGCGGTTGCATGAGCATATATGCGAATGTTATCGGCGTATTGCATGACATTAAATTGGGCAGGTACGGCATAACTATTACTCATTATTATCATTATTATCAAACAGGTTAACATCGAATGCCATAAAATATGTTCGTAATGAGGCCATCAAGAGTTTTACAAATCGCAGATCGCTGTATGCTACATGTATCGACTTTATACAAGCATTTGACACAGTAAATCGTTCCTTGCTACTCCATAAACTATCCTCGAAAGTATGCATCATATGACGCTTTATGCTTCTAATTTATTCTGTTCTCCAGCCTAATCGCCTGAACTTATCAGATAATCTTAGAACTTCGGAATTCTTCCTTGCTAATCGTGATGTACTACAAGGAGATCCATTAAGCCATTTATTATTTTCTTTCTTTGTAATGAATTTGCAGCGCATATTTGTAATACGTCGAGTGAAACCTCGTGTGCTCTCTATGCTGATGATTTGGTAATATTGACGAAAAAACCTATTGTCCGTTCAGACTGCGTTAGATAACCTATCGTCTTATTGCCTTTCTAATCAGTTAACGGTAAATGTTAGCAAATCAAAAGCACTGAAATTTCGCTTAGGCGGTTCCTTACGTCGGTGTGATAGACTAATAATAAATAACGAAGAATTGGAATTTTGCAAAAGCTATAATTACTTAGGTGTTCTTCGTTCTTCAAAATATCGTTTACTGATCACCTTTCACACAAATCTTCAAAACTTATAGTAGCTACCTCTTCTTCAAGAAATCTCGGGGCACTATCTTTTCCAGGAGCTCTCCGATATTTTTGAAGTATGCTGCTTACAATCATCTTATACGCTATACCAGTTATATGATCAGACTTAACTGCATTTAATTTGAATCAGTTAGGCAAGTGTCAATGGAGATTCATAAAGCAAATAGTAGGGTTATCTCCAAAATGTTCATCGTCAGTAGTTGTGACATTTTCTTTGTTGGAACCATGCTCAGCAATAATAAGATCAATGTTCAAACTTGAACACACATCAGTATTTACAACAAATCTGGCCAGATTCACTCAAAAGGTGAATTCAATCGCTCCGGAGTACTACCTCACTACGGTGTTCACACAGATAAAATGTAGAGAAGCATGTGCCATAAAATGATCCGTGATCTGGAGAGCCTCGGTACATGGTAATCACGATAAATTCTGCGCGATTCGAATTCCAAATCACAAACGTTCAGCATAATGTATCTGTTTTGTTGTGCAAAACCGAATTTACTAGTATACTGCATGTCTTCGAATGCTCGATCTTAAAAATTGTCATTATCGTATATTGATTCTAGAAGATTTTGAAAATCAGTTTTATTTTTTTCTGTAAAGTTATGCCCAATACCGAAACGTAACGTGGTATTAATAAATTGCTCTTATTATTTCAACGAAATAATACATATGACATCAGAAACAACGAATCGACGAGTAGTCGGCCTGTTTTCAACGCAGTTTGATAAGTCCCGCTATTCTAACCAATTGAGGTCAAAGAATTAACCCAAATCCACTCTAGTTACTCCTCATCCAAGCAGAAATATCGAAACAGCCGATGACTTTTTTGAGGATGTTATTCACTGGCGACCTAATATTATGACTCTCCCACGATGCTCCGCAAGCAACAAGATTGTTGAGATTATAACCGACTTTTATCACAAATCGACTGAGCTAAATCCGATACACAATCGTTACTTCGAAATGTTTCCATTTTTTCTCAACTAGCATTACAAAGAATACCGTCACGAAAAGTCACACTTATTCTTAAAACTCTTGAACGCAGATTAATCGATTGGCAAAACAACTATTTAGATGCTCTTTACCGCGAAGCGTTTTATCTACAAAGCAATCTCGAACTTCGCCGTCCACATAAGCTATTGACTGGGTTAAATAATATCAAAACCTACTGACAAGGCCAGCATCAGTGCTAGCACAGCTATTCTCGATAAAAAATTTGAGGCACATATCCTACAACCAGACGATATTATTGATAACGCAACAGTTTTGTCGATCCTCCAGGAGCTACACCCTGCTGCAAAGCCTCCAGAGCAAGGCGCTCTTATGTCATTACCGTTTCCTGGCTCCAAACCTCATCACCCATGTCGCCTTTATGCACTGGATGAATCCCATATCATTAGATCTAGTATGAAGATCAAAGGGAGCTCTGGACCTATAGATCTAGACTTCCGAGCGTGGTTTCACATGCTTACAGACTTTGGGCCTCAATCTGTGAAGCTTGCTAAGGCACTCGCTAACTTTGCAATATATATCGCGACAGAAAAATTAGCCCCGGCACTCGGAATTCGCCCAATTGGAATTTGCAACACCTTGAGACGTATCATAAGCAGAGAAATTTTGGATTTCACACGCAACGACATACAAGACGTCGCAGGAATTCTGGATGCGAGCTTGCGAGATCGTGGTCTCAAAAGTCACGGAGACCTCTCGGTTTTACTCAATTGGATAATTTCTCTCCTAACCGCACAATAGCCTTTCCAGTCCTTCCACAATGCACAAAAATGAAGGCGTAGTTGAACATATGTATCATTCACTGATGTTTCAAACCGAGCCTGTGTATATAAAAGTTGTAAGATCTTATGAAGATTCTTCAGCGATTAAGGTTGATTGATCACTGGCAAACTTTTTGTCATCGAAACCGGGCGGACGCATGCATTTAAGAGCGAATTCCGCAACAAGTCGAAACTTAAATCGAGATCACCGATATTCTGTAACATCCGGGCACTTTCAATGCTGTCGAGATCCAAAAATCAAGAGATGTATTATTTATACCGACATTAGCAAAGACAACATCGATGCAACTTCTGCCGTTTGGAGCTTCGTATGACCAACCTTCTGCTAATATATGTAAAATTAAATTGAATGAAACAAAGTACTTTACAAGTTGATCTAGTATTTCTAAGGAAGGGTACTTTGCATTAAAACCCCCTGCAATAATTAGTTGACAGTGTAAATTTATAGTAGAGAGGAGAGTATCCATTTCATCAATTATGCATGTCGCTGAATAGGACGGATTAAAATAGCATCCTACTATACACAAGTGAGGGGTATCAAGAAGAATAGCATTTTCTGAATAGCTACATTTACATTCGTGAAAGACTTTGCAAACCGCTAAAATCACCCCACCCGGTGGACGCCCTCTGTTTCTAAAAGTAGCTGGGATGTCAAATAAGTAAAATCCTTTCAGGAATATTGAAGAAGAGCAAAAAGTCTTCAGAAGAACCAAAATATCAAAAGTCAGTAGCCACTCAGAAATTCCTTCGTTAAGTAGTGTTTGAAGATCTTCTAAATTGAAAAGCAATAGTATGAGAAAATTTAGGCAATTTTCACTAATGACGTACAATTACTAGATAGAATTAATATCTCGGTGTCGTTCAATTGATTTGAACATCGAACTGGGTAACTGTACGATATCGAACTATCCGATTATTGCGAATAAAAAATTATTGAGAAGGGTTAGCCGATCTTGTTTGAATGAGCTGCTTATAAAGTTCACGGCGAGTTTCGCGTTCTGTTGGCGAAAGTCAGGGAGAATATAAGCATTGCTAAAACTCTCCGAATTTTTCAGTTTTCTCGCGTTCTTGATAATGAGATCACTATACGATTCATTCGTTATCACCAGCAACCATGGGGAATGTCTGATCTTTTTGCAGGTAATCGTGTTGAACGATTTTTAAAATCTCTATATATATTGACGCCGATAGAAGCGAGCAATGCCCGCCCGGCGCGCTTAACGATCACATTCCTGTATTAACTTTAAAGGTGGTGTGTCTTTCGGGAGCGTAGTTGTTGCCAATACTGATCTATTTACCGCATTGCGTACAACACTAGCAAATGAATGAGCATCATTCTTTGAAGCACATTTGCAATTCCGCACACATACATTAGTTGACGAGGAATCACCAATATTAGATCGCAATTCATCAATTTTTCCTTAAGACCAGATAGTTTCTGGGCCATGCACTGACCACAAAAGAATTCTTGTACAAAAAAGCTACGTGAAACTGAACGAGGAGCTTTGACGTATGTGCGTAGACGACACCCATAGGAAGTGCATTCCATATCCAATGTTACAAAATCACTCGTATCTTGCATCCGGGTAGGAATTACTTGGGGAAGTATAGTATAAACATTATTTGTTACAAGGTTCCTATTAGCATTGTGATTTTAGTCCTCCGTTACCGCCATCGCAGATAAATCATTATTGTCGGCGACTATTATAATCGATTGTTTACGGTTAGAACAACGTCGGCTTGGCAAGCAATCATGGCAAAGTCTACCTTCTTTGATATATACGCAATTCGTACAGACGGCATGTTGTCCATTGCAAGCGCAACAGTGCGAGATCTTTGACGTCATTGTATATATATTATTGCAAATATAATCTCTCAAAGACTTCCTTCAAACCCAATAAATTCTTTATAGGTGGTCGTGGCTCGTAAGTTGTCGTAGTTCGTATTACTCTTGTGGAACTTGTGAGCTTTTATTTGCAAGTATGTCAGTAGCACAAACAGTTCACCGTTGGTGTTCTATACAGAACACTTCAAATTAACTGTCTAGATTAGGAATTTCGTGTTTTAATAAGGCATGCATTCAATGGTATTATTTCGTGCATTTTGGTCGGGGACTTTAACATTTCCAAAACTAGTGTTTGCATTGATAGTTCGACTCTGCAATTCGGATGTGTAGCGGATGGAAAGCTTTGGAAATTTTATGGATAAAGAACTTCTACTTCTTCAGCGTGTTAATTTTCACACGAAGTTTCCTACACATTATTCAGTTCTCGATATTATCTTTTCACGGACGATTTATAACATCTATAACATGTGCTATTAAGCTCCAATCGGTGGCAGTGATCACTTCGTTATTAGGTTTAGTGTTAATATACAGGGTAGTCGAATAGACGACATCGCTTAGCCTGTATTATCATAGAGTATGTGCCATCGTGTGAACAAATATCATCCTTAGAATATGCATCATCTGTATCGTTTGACAATTCTGGTTCTGATGTTAACGAACGTTGGAAGTCAATTCGAGAATGTCTAATAATGATATCATATCACTTAGCTTCAAGGAAACAAATATTGCCGTCTAAACTAATTAAACCAGCATGGTTTGACGATGAATTGAAGACACTAATAAAACATCGTAATGCATTATACAGACAATATCGTTTAGATCCGTCATTTCGATCGGCATACAGTGCCTGTCGCAATCAGTGCATCATAGCTAAATTTCGAAAGCGCATAATCTACGAACGTAAAATAATTAATTCGATTAATTCAACCCCAAAGGTATTTTGGTCATATATGTGCAGAAATAAATGTGCAAGACCTCTTATATCGCCTTTAAAGTGTGATGAACAGCTTGTTGATTCGAAGGCAGATATTTCTAAAGCATTCTCGGATTCGTTTATGTTTATGTAAATAACTCAATTAACAAACATAGTGACAATATTAGAAAAGAAAGCACGTTCCTGTAACAGCGTTTTGTAGTTTCGCAATCTTCTGTCTATACAGAGCTGGCTCAATTATCGATAAATTCATCTCCTGATCCTGATGACATACACCTCTACTTGCTTCGAGTTTTAAAATCTGTGCTGGCCTCGGTATTCACTGAATTGTTTCAAATGTCAATTGATAAATGGCAAATACTTTGATTGAAAATGTGCAATTGTAGTTCCTGTTTTTAAAAAGGGTGATATGCACAATCCTGAAAATTATAGACCCGTGAGCTTAACTAGTGCTGTTATTAAAATTTTTGAACGCATTATCTATAAATACCTAGAGAACCTATTGCGCCTTTAGAACTAACTAGACCACGTCAACATGGATTCACCGTTGAAATATCGTTCTTGTCTAATTTACTTTGTTCTAGATAAGCATGGGTTAATAAAATGTCAAATAGAATAGCAGTTGATTGTGTCTTTATTGATTTCAGTAGAGCATTCGACAGTATATGTCATAAAACTCTTATTGAAGTGCTTGTAGATTGTAATGTAGATCCGATAGTCGTTAATTGTGCTTATACATTTGTAACACAACTCTCTTATCGTGTTCGTGTGGGATCAAACTTGTCATTACATTGTTCAGTTGCGTCAGATGTACGTCAAGTTACAGTTTTAACCTCATTACTTTTTACCATCTACCTAAATACATTGGTTAGACAATTGTTTTGTCCGTGTTTGGCTTTTGCCGATGACTTTAAGATATGGTATGGAATTTCATCCGGAAGCGATATAAATGTATTACAACGGGATTTAAATATTATTTTAGGCCCTAGTATCGTATGTACAGCGACTCACACGTGGCTTTGGCACAATTTTTCAGTCATCTCTCAAGACTCGCATGAATAGGACAGACTGTGTTTGAAGGTACGGCGTGTTGTTTATTTATTGAAAAACTGTGTCAAATCCCTGCCTGTCGAATGTTTTAAGATTCTTTACAACGCATTGGTTCACTCCCGCATCAAGTATATCATTCAATCAACGTTTCCATGTACTAAAGAGGAGATAAATTCACTCGACAATATACACATACGAGGGTCTCGATTATGTGCAACAATTTCACAAATACGTTATAAAATTTAAAACTATTTTTGATATTGGCTTTCTTCAAAATCATTTAAATAATTTAATAGATACATATTTTAAACTAGGTTACTATAAAAATAACATCAAGCAGAAAATAGTAAAATATATAAATCAACACAATAATATAAAGAATAAATTTAAACTCTTAAGTGGCAAATTTTTATGGATGGATAATAAATAATATACTTTGCATTAGAATAAGATACTAGATAGTTATTTCAGAGGAAATACATCATTAGCATGTATTTGGCCTTGCTGCTATGTTGGGTAGAGGAGTTAGGGGCCGAAACCTGATAGCATAGCAGTTCCTCCTGATGACCTCTAATTCTTATTCTGATACAACGTCTGTTATTTATTAGTCAATTCATAAAAATGACGTTTATTTTAAATTTTATTTTTTATTTTTATTTTTTAACTTGATTTAAATTATAGAAAATCTAAAAAGAATTATTAATTTTATTATTTAATTGTTTAATTTTGATTTAGCATTATTATGTTTTGTTTATTTTATAATTATATTAAATACGTAGACTCAGTTAGCTGATTTAATAAATAAGCTCTTGAAATTAGCTGAGAAACTATTTTCGTCTATTGTTACTAAAAGCCACGGTGGTATATCATTCCGTTTTGACGAGAAACGTCTTAACTTTATTTTATTATCGCAAGGAACTGGCACTTTTAGAGTCGAGCAAATTGTCTTTACCAATACAATATCATTATCAGATTGTGACAGACCATGAATATAACATTAGAAAGTCTGTGCCATTCTCAACTAAACGACTGAGCCAATTTTACAGGGTGGGGTTGGCTTTTGTGGCGTGTAAAGCGGCTAATACCCTTCGAGTTACCTCTTTCCTAATAATGCTAGCAAATGAATGCTTAAAAGGAGTTTGCAATATCATGTTATACATATCTCAGTGTGCCTTAATAGATGTAGCAGTAGATTGGCTTCGTTTTATATCACTTACATCATATTTAAGCAAGTCTAACGAAATCTTAATGTCATCGAGTTCTTTACGCAGTCTATTGATTTGAAGAGCAGCACATGATCCGCAAAGAAAGTCGTCCTGTAAGAAGAAATTCATGTTTAAGTGTTTGGAAACCCTGATCTGCGTATAATGTACAACCTGTTTGAGTACATTGAATCTCAAGAATGACGTAGTCAGATCATTCAGAGTGAGTTCGTTGCTAAAAGGGTGTGATTCTGCATTCATAACATAAATTAGCTCCCGTCTTGAGCATTTTTCACCTGATAGGCAGTCTACACAAAGCTTTTCAAATTTCACGAACTGCATTCAGACCATTACACGAGCCACAATGTGTCAGTGAAGCGTTCGAATTTGTAGAAAGCATTGAAGAGAGCAATGTGTGTCTCGATACCGGCCCTGAGCTTACGACTTCGTTGTTTATTTGAGACGCGCGAGTGAAACTTCGTTGCTAGTTTTTAGTAGTTTCAAGTTGTCGATCTTCGTTGTCGATCTTCGTTGTCGATCTTCGTTGTCGATCTTCGTTGTCGATCTTCGTTGTCGATCTTCGTTGTCGATCTTCGTTGTCGATCTTCGTTGTCGATCTTCGTTGTCGATCTTCGTTGTCGATCTTCGTTGTCGATCTTCGTTGTCGATCTTCGTTGTCGATCTTCGTTGTCGATCTTCGTTGTCGATCTTCGTTGTCGATCTTCGTTGTCGATCTTCGTTGTCGATCTTCGTTGTCGATCTTCGTTGTCGATCTTCGTTGTCGATCTTCGTTGTCGATTTGTAATCAGACTTGCAATTATGTTGTTCTAAGTTATTTATTATTCCAGATAGTTAAGCGAATAATAAGTCGAATATACTGATATTTCTTAATTTCTCAAGTAATTCTTAATTCTATTGTCATCACGTTTTAAATTTTCAAACTGTATTTATACAATCAAACGATTGATTAGATTTATGATCACAATTTTATGCATACATTTAGTTGAACAAATGTCAAAGCTGCCATCATTGATTGTTTTTTTTTCAAGTTGATTTATCAAAATACATTATCGTATTACGTGTTTGATATTATTTTTTTGTTAATTTGGAAATACTAAATATACATCAACATATATTTATTGCTAATATTATTGCCAATGCATTATGATATTGCCTACTTGTGTATTGCTAACAAACAAAATATTATTGATATAAATAAGCAAATTATAATATTTTTTTTATTATTTAGGGCTACTGTAAAGATGAAAGATTCAATTAAATTATCGCTAATTTATTATATACGAAGATTAAATTTTTTCAGTGTATGCCTTGTTTTAATCGTACTCACGTGTAATGGCTACATATTGTACAGGAAAATCCTATTTCAGTTAGAAAAATAAATTTAGTTTTATTTTAATAAATTCCATTGTTTTCCTTAACTACCGTTTAAGTTAAATTATATTGATATATAATAAGTTCATATTAAGAATAATACAATTTGTTTATTATTTTGACAAACATATTTTCTGGAAAATTTTGCGTTTTAAGCAATCGAAATTTTTTTCTCTCTCTATAATATATCTTATAGAAAATGCGAAATGGCTTCTTAATTCTTCCAGATAACATATTTTGCAATGCACACTTTCCAAATACTTAAAGTTGTCTCGCAACACTTTTCTTGATTTTTATCTCTGCTAACTAACCACGATAATTTAAGTTCCTTTTATTGACGTACTTTTTTATAATACATGCTTAGTGTTTGTACCATAGAGATTTCTTTATAGCATATTAAATAAATTTCGTCAAATCTATTATATATACATTTATCGTAATCTATCAAAAACGAAGGAAAGAATTGTACTATCCTACTATAAATTAAATTGTTTGAGTATGAATATTTCAATATATTAGCTAGAGGATACTCAAATTCTCGTTTTAGTTTCGTATCAACGATTAATTAGATCGGGGTTCGCCGGAGTCGTTAAAATACTACTAGGGTTTGATCTATACGCGAAGATCGAACGGGGGATCGATTAATCCACAAGAAAATCAAATGAACTTACTGATATCTAAGCCATAGTTGATGTGATAAGTAAAATTGTGGATTTTCATAAATAACACAAATTGTCTTAGCCGACCACTTACTGATATGAATAATTTTTATTTTCTATTTCATTTCTTTCTCAACACCACCATCTACCTGTGCATTGAACATTGATATCGCTAATAATATGGATGATTGTGTAAACATGCAATGATACTTAACATAGAATGATAGCCACCATAGGCTTAATGCATATTTCATTATGGACGAATATCGTAACTACATAATTCGTTAGAACGCTTTTACACCTGGCTAAGCGTAGACCATTTGCACAAAATGCGTGAGTAGTAAATTTCTTGATTTTGAAATTTTGGGAATTATTACAACCTGACTACGATTAAATAATTATCCCTGATGTATAGCCAATTAATCTACCTTAACAACCGAATCTTAATAAATACATTTCCTTTCATTTAATAAAAGCTACAGTTGGATAACAAATATTTTTATAGAATTAGTACTGAGTTAGGACGTTGCATTTTTATTTTTGGAAAGCACCATCTACACTATGAGCAACAATGTAGATCAATGTCTCACACCTGTGTTTTTCTATAACGCAAGCAACGGAAAAGTGATTTCAATTCGTCCTATTAAGTGCGAATCGCATTTTTATTCATTCAAACTATTGTTTCTATTTATCCAAGCTGCTATTTTCTTTATACAAACTGCTATTTTTCTGTTCATACTTATGTAAACTTTATATATAAAAAAGGTAAATTCCATGCTAAATGTCATCTAAACGTATATCACACATACTAGATAGCATCCTAACGTAAGATCCCCAAAATAGATTTAGTAAATCCTCTATTTAGCTGCTATTGAGATGATATTGTGATGCCATTATGTAAAGTGCAACTTGGAAAACTCTCTTGTTACGCGTATCAAGAGAATATAATCGTCGCTTGTTTCAATTTTTCAAAAGACTTTCCATATGATGTCACTGCTATTATAAGTAGAAGGTTATATAATTTCACATTTCGTTTCTATAAAGTGCATGTCTTCAAATGTGAATGAAGATAAAATATGCGTGTTCATATCCATTGCGTAGTTCATCAATATAATTAAAATTTTTTCTTAATAGGCATAATTTACAAAGGAGCACGTTACCGGGGATTCACGTGCTACTTCATACCTCCTCCAAAACGTTAGCATCGCCATCCAACGTGGAAATGCTGTCAGCATTCTGGCGACGGCTCCAAAGGGCAATAACATTGTAGGCTGGTGGTAGCAGCCAGTCTTGCTAAAACAGAAGGACGTTTATCTACGAAGAAGACAAACGTTCTCCTGTATTTATATTTTATTTGTAATTTAAAATACTCTAGAATTTACATTAAGATAAAAAAATACAAAGACGCAAATATTTTGCTGAGTGCACAGTTTCTTTTTAATGGCAACTGTAATGTTCTGATGTACTTATATCGTTGTATTCTGAATATTTTCCATCCCTGAATTGACCAAATTAGTTCGATATAAAAAATTATAATTTAATTTCTTTCGGTGTGGCAAATAAATCCTTATCGTGACGATAGATACATCTAAAGTATTAACAATTTTACCGTATAAGTCATTCTTTTTAATTTGTTAAGCCGTCAATTCTTTGCGGTATCGATTTCACTTGCGAACAACGAACACAGTTCTAGAGCCCATTCTTAATTAATCAAGATATCCTACTAACCAATATTTTAAACAATTCGCATTATTTGACTATAATAATATTCACAGAGGTATGTTTATTGTTATTATTATGGCAAATTTCCGAGCAGTGCTCAATAATTATAAAAAAATCCAAATAGAAATCCTGAATCACAGGGACTCGAAATCACAAGGGGGAACTAATATGCAATCAGGTTTCGGCCTTATTTCTCGATATTATGTATTGTGTATTATGTATACAATATTATGTATTTCCTCTGATAAAATTTGATTATCTAGGGTGTCTTATTCTAATACAAAATATATTATTTATTACCAATCCTTAAAATTTTTCACATAATTGTATAAATTTATTTTTAATAATATTTTATCGATTAATATTGAACCGAGGCGAACAACAACAAAAGGCTTTATGCGAACATCTGAAAACATAACATATAAATATCAGTACATTCTCCCAACGATATAATCAGACAAATAGTTCGGTGATCGACGCATACGTGTCGATCGTCGAAATTCCATTGACGGGATCTGCTGTGGATCTACTTGTTGCTCGTGACAATTGTGACCTTTATTCAGATCATAATTCTCATTAGGTATATGCGACGCTGAGCTTGTAGCACTGTTATTTGAATCCACCTCTGTTTGTAAATTGTGGATATCCGGAGTAAACATTGCAGGGGGTGAATCGTCCATCTGGCAATTTTGAGATATGTTGGATTCTTCGAATACATTTTGATTACAGTTATTGGGAGCTAGATATTGAGTTGAAATGTGAGTCTCTTTTCCATTAGGGTATCAAACTAGAGCGTACTTCTCGTTGGCATGAATAAGCTCTGCGCGATCTACAAGTGGATAGTTTCTACTAATACGGTTGAAATTCTTTACAAAGATAGGTCCAGGATTGATTAACCACTCAGGTAAGCTGACTCCCTTAGCTGATCTGCGATTGAATTTGAATATACGTTCATGAGGCGTTTCATTAGTCGAAGTGCATAAAAGAGATCTGATCGAATGAAGTGCCTTTGGAAGTGTTGTTTCCCACCGTTCGATTGGAATCTTATTATTATCGACTCGTCTGTTTTATTGACAATTAGATTGAATTGTCAATAAAGGTCCACTGTTCTAAAAATTCTTTTGTAGAATTAATACTGAAATAGTGTTTTATACCAGTATTAATTTTGATTACTTTGCAATATTTTTTAAAGTGTGCTTTAATTACTTTAAGTATTTTATTAATATAGACAGAAAGTGGTTTTAATGTACATTTAAACGCACTACATATGAACCTAGGTTTTATTGGATTTTTATGTAATTTTGGATTCCAATATAATATAGGTATAGTTTTATTATCTAATTCAACCTTTATACCCTTTTTATCCATTATAGAACAGTGACTTGTAATAATTGTTTCGGAATTTAAATCACTACATTCATTTGTTGTGTTTATATTTAAATCATTATAATTAACTTATTTCGTCAATATATCATTATAAAGCTTTTTGCATATGAAGAGCGTGAGTTTCATATGAAGTTTCGTGAATTTCATGTGAAGAGCTCACGCTCTTCGCATGAAGAGCGTGAACTTCGCAAGGAAATTTCATGATTTGTGCCTTTTATGGAAGGTTTTGCATAACCCTAGACACGTGTTGTATAATCTAATGGACATATAAAAAGGATTTATTTTTACGTCGCAAATGCGTGTCGGCGCACGCTTACATGACCACGAAGAAAAAAGCAAATAAAAATCTAAATCACGTGCCGAGAAAGTGGTAAAGGAGGAGGTATTTAAATTCGATAAAGGAGTGCGCGCGACAGACGTCGAGAAGTAGCTAATTCCAGGCGAGCGCGGCGGCGACGAGGAAGGTTGGAAGACCATAGTTGTTGAAGTAATTGGGCACGTGGAGTAAAATGGGATGACGGGAACGCAGTGATAGAGAGGTGGGGCGAGTGTCCTCTGAGAAAGGGAAGTTAATGAACGATAGAGAGCCTACAGTGATGATACTAAAAGTTACGAGAATAAGGCATATGTTGACGGTGGGCCAGGCGAGTTGGACAAGATGTGTGGATGTGTGGTCGAAGCGACGGAGACATATGAGCACTCAAATGGCGGAGTTGATGCGTTTTAGGGACAGGATGATGGATTTTGGAAAATTAGCGAAACGGCTGAGGCAGTAATCAATTTTAGGGAAGAGAAGCGATGAAAGAAATACATACAAGGACGGATGTCTTCTGTATCGATACTATAAATACAATTATCGTACGCAATGTCCTTCCGGCTGACATCGAAATACAGGGGAAACAATTCCGCATCAAACTCCGCCTTATCGTAACTTTTTGTCTCATCGCTGTCGGCTCCCCATCGTTTATCAACCTTCCTTTCTTAGACGACACTCGCCCCACCTCTCTATCACTACGTTCCCGTCATACCTTCTTACTCCACGTCCCCAATTACTCCAACAACTATGGTCTCCGATATTTCCTCGTCGCCACCTCACTCGCCTGGAATCAACTCCCTATCGACGTCTGCCGTGCTCCTTCCTTCATCACATTCAAACAACTCCTCCGTTCACACCTTTTCGACAAATGATTTACATTTTTGTTTTGTTGTGGTCATGTAAGCGTGCGCTGGCACGCATTTGCCACGTTAAAATAAATATTTTTTTATATACCTGAAATGCACATACGGACCAATTGATAATCCGTCTTGAAACACTGATCAGTATTTAGAAACGATATGTGGGTTGAAAAATCTCGCGAGAAGTAGGAGTCACATAGAAGGACACAGTGGTCTGATGATCCTAGAGGTTAAATGTGAGTGACGTGGTCTACAAAACATCCGTTTGAGGTCAGACAAATATCTAAGAATGATTGCTGATTTTTACAGGAGCGAGTGGTCTCTCACATGTTGAGTGAGACTTAAAACGTAGATAAAGTCGAGTAACTCTAATGAACTACTATCACATCCTACTATGGGTGTGTACGTTCCCCAATGACATCGTTTGTGATGATTTCCCATCGTTTCCCGATGTGTACACATCGTGCAAAGTAGCGTACTTATGAAAATCGTTGACAATGCAACCGACTTTAGCGCATGAACTACGATAATTAGACCAATGACAATCGGTTGGCGATTTGAGAGTGATACCCTCACCCGTAAAGATTCAACTTCATCATTAAATTTTATGTCGAGCAGTGTAACTACTGCGTTTAAGTGAACATCCAATATTACTCCATTTCTATTGCACCTGTCAGCTCGATAATAAAAGTAATAAGATAACTCGATCTCACCATCGGTAACATCATGATTTAGCCGCGATTCTGTTATTGCAACCAGCAAAGGATTCTGCACTTGGACACGAACTCTTAATTCGTAAATTTTAGAAAGAATATTACGCACATTCGAGGAAAGAAGCAAGCAATGAAAATCTGTGAAATTATATGGTGTGTTTACACTAGGCATTTCTATACCTCTAAGTGCATACCATATAGGATATATGTACTCGATAATATTATCCAAACAAGTATTTGGATAATATTATCCAAATACTTGTAAGTGAGATGTAGTCCACAATCTCACTTTCTTAGGCTTCCATTTCGATGATCACCTTTCCCTTAAACCCTTCGTCCGTGACAAGGTCCGCTCGTCTAACTTAATTCTCCGTGACATCCGCCGTATCCGCCCCCTTATCGACTTCCGTTCTTGTATGTCTCTTCTTTCATCGCTTCTTTTCCCTAAAATCGATTACTGCCTTAGCCTTTTCGCCAATTCTCCAAAATCCATCATCCTACCCGATAAGACTTCAAGATAAGACTTGAAGTCTTATCGACTTCCGTTCTTGCATGTCTCTTCTTTCATCGCTTCTTTTCCCTAAAATCGATTACTGCCTTAGCCTTTTCACCAATTCTCCAAAATCCATCATCCTACCTCTACAACGAATAATCAACACCGCCGTTCGAGTGCTCTTTCGTCTCCGTCGCTTCGACCATACATCCACATATCTTGCCCAACTCTCCTGGCCCACCATCCACATCCGCATCAAACTCCGCCTTCTTCTCGTTACTTTTCGTCTCATCGCTGTCGGCTCCCCATCGTTCATCAACCTTCCTTTCTTAGACGATACTCGCCCCACCTCGCTATCGCTTCGTTCCTGTCATACCCTCTTACTCCACGTTCCTAATTACTCCAACAACTACGGTCTCCGATCCTTCCTCGTCGCCGCCTCACTCGCCTGGAATCAACTTCCTCTCGACGTCCGCCGCGCTCCCTCCTTTATCACATTCAAACACCTCCTCCGTTCACACCTTCTCGACACCTGATTCACAGTTTTGTTTTGTTGTGGTCATGTAAGCGTGCGCTGGCACGCATTTGCCACGTTAAAATAAATCGTTTTTTGAAGTATTACTATGATACATTGATGTCATTATCGAAGAAGAAGCTGCGGTAGGGTGATTTAGAACTCAGAAGAAGCTGCGGCAGTGTGATTTAGAACTCAGAAGTTCTAAATACATATCATTATTAATATTATATTTTATTTTTATAATTGTTTGTTATTTTCATTTTTTTATTTCATCAAATTCACTTTATATGTATTTTATCTTTCACTATTAATCATCTTACTAAAGTAAGAATTTAAGTCATTATGAAACGAATTGTAAATTTCATTTTTATTGTTATTTGTATCCTTTTGATAGCACTTTCCTTAATTCAGCATTTTCAAATATGCTTTTTGAGTGCCCTCGAATCGATATTACTTTGACAGAAGAGTTTCTTTAGAACATGATTCTAAATATGCAATATCTAACAAGCTAGACACATCTTGATAATCGAACAATGTAAGAACTGAATGGAATTCCATGTCTGAATTTTCTCACTATATGATAAACGATATGGATTGTAGGTTAGTTGACCTACATGTGGTTCGTTGTCCGTCGTAATACTTGTTTAACAAGTTTCACTCAAATTTAGTCTTGCGATACACACATTAAAACCCGTAGAGTAAATGGCTGAGAATGTGGGCATTTATAACAATTTTAAGCGATCTGTGATTAAGATAATCTAAGTTTCAACGAACAAAACCTACCATATGTATGACTTTAGCTTTCTCATAGTTTGTGTGACGTCGTATAGACATGTTAGCCGATATTCAGATACCCAATTCCTTTATATTATCTACAACGTGTATGAATAAGTTACCAGTATAATATTGTGGTATGAGAGACATATCGCGTCCTTTTAATGTTAGACATTAAAACTTAGATCCATTATTTTTCGGATTATATGTATTTTCCCAATTAATCACTTTGTCAATATTTGATTGAAGAGCTCATAATTTAAAAAAGATGTAACTGCTCGTCAAATTTTTAGATCGTTTGCATTAGATCGTTTGCATTTTAGACCGTTTGCGGGCCAAGTACAAATGCTTGTGTTATACCAAGATGTATGGGATAGTCTTCTGAGAAAACCCATTTATAAAAACTTTATAAGTTCGTAGAGATAAGCAGATATGTACCGGTCAATATTAGTACTGTTTAATGCATCGCTCGCATTTTGAAAATAAATGCCATGATAAATATGTTCAAACGCTCTGGTAAAATCAAATATAACGCTTTGAATGCGTTTTAAGAATGCTAATAATGATTTGAAAAATCAAGATATGTATTATTACAGACATAGCATTAGCCACAAGGCTGTTTTGCTCGGTCACCACAATAAATAGAAACAAAACATTTTTGTTTTGTTGTGGTCATGTAAGCGTGCGCTGGCACGCATTTGCCACGTTAAATAAATCTTTTTTATCGAACGCCTAGATTCGTCGTACCTTGATCCGGCTTCATTAATCAATTATTCTCCATTTTTCAAAATCCAGAATGCTCGCAACATTCACAACGGAAAATCGCAACATTCACAACGGGGGTAACATTCACACCGGAATGCTCTGTGGGAAAGTCGAAATTTTTTAGATAATTTTCCACGGTACAAAATATCTAGACAAAGAGAATGTCCTCTTCTTCCTTGTCAACAATTTCTTCTAGCAACTTCAATGGGAAATCCTACATACTGATGTACGATGCGATACATAGAACACATGTCTAGGAACACGAGGCGGCAAAATATGGAACTAAATCCAAGATGAAAGAGCCGCTGCTCATAAGGAAGATTTCTCAAGCTAGGAGATTAGCTTGTGACACTGTGTAGTATGCGCTCATACTTTGACATTTCATCTTTCGTACATGGAAATGCAAACGGTGTAGCATATTTGATCAATGATTGAATCTTAGCCTTGTATAATATGGTCAATGATTGAGGATTCGGTGTGGAGAAACAACATCTAATTATATGCATCATCCGCCTAGTTGCGCTGTATACACGCATAGTATTCTCCCGCGTTTTAAGAGATCGGTTCACTGTGACGCCAAGGTCTTGAACATGTTCCCTTTATACAGTCATTTCCAATGTAATAGCTTGATTTTAAACTATTTTTGCCGAAACGGAAGTGTACACACATGGGCACATTTAAGTGGATACCCGTTAATTGAGACCAACCGTGCACTACATTTAGTGCCTTCTGCAAACACACATCATCTTCTAGATCCTTAATAGTCCTCCATAATTTCAGGTCATCTGCAAAAGCCAAAAACTCGCAAGACTTTGATCTAACTAGCTCATCCAATAAGGTATTTACGAACACGTTGAAGATAACTGAATCCAAGACAGACCCTTGAGGTACACTGATAGATACCCTTCGAGGTGATGATAAAGATTGACCTACACGTACGCGAAAAAGGCGGTCTCTAAGAAAATTATGAATCCAATCTATTAGCCATTTATCGATTTGATATAATTGCAGAATGCCAAGCAACATCACGTGCGGAACACCATCAAATTCCCGACTAAAATCAAGGACGATCGCATCCACAGCGTAATCTCTAGAAACATCACTGGTCCATGATTTCCTTGCACATAGAAGATTGCTGAGACATGATCTGCCCTTTCGGAAACCATGCTGGCCTCACTTGAGAAGATTGTATTCTGAAAGAAAAAACGATAACCACCGGTTAATTATTCTCTCAATTACTTTACAAATAGTACTTGTTAAACTGATTGGCCTAACTTTTGTCGATTATGTTTGTCACCCTTTTTGAAAACAGGGATCAGAAGAGCGTGTTTCCATATTGCTGGTAGGCACGAATTTTGCAGGCTTAGCTGAAAGAGTGAGGCGATGGGCGCTTTAATGATGTCGGATATAGATTTAAGGAAAAATGGATGTATGCCATCTTGACCGTGGGCTGAAGAAATAGAAAGTGCAGATAGTTCTTGACGAATTTCTTCTGTTGACACAATGTAACTAATATCGCATTACCATGTGAAAGGTCAAGGCTACTGCTAGCATAGCTATTAACAGGTGATAATAAAAATGTATCTGCAAAGATTTCAGCCATCAAAGATGGCGTAGTAGTATTCATACCACCGATGTGAAGCGAATTAATCGACGAATTAATGGTTTAGCTCGCTTAACATGAAGCCAGAAGCGTTTGGGCGCAGACCTTATATAGTTTATAATGCTTTGTTCGTATTTCCTTTTCTTAGCAACCTAAAGACGAACAACTTGATTACGAGACAAGTTATATGCAGTTCTTAAAATAGGACACTTTCTACTTAGCTCAAAAATTCGATTAAGCTGTTTAATAGTCTCTACTAGCTCTTGATCAAACCAAGAAGGCATGTTGTACTTGCCTTTACGAACAAGTCGGAGAGGAGCAAACCAATCAGATAATTTTATTAATGCCGAGTGTAATATATTTCAACGCCTTTCAACATCGTTGGTGTAATCAACAAATGTTAACAATGACGCAGCTCGTCTTAATTAGACTATATTGACGGAATGCCAATGTATTTTCATTATCGTGGGAGCGGATAAGCCGTTGACGTTGTCTCGTCTAACAAAACTAAATAATAGAATGTAATGATCGCTCATGTTAATAGGTGCTCTTTGACGAATGTGAGATACGTCAGTTAATAACTTAGAAAACACCAAATCAAGAAGCAATTCATTAGTGTTCATGAACCTCGTTGAAGTAGAACAGTGTTGTTCTAGCATAAATAATTAACTAAAAAGGGCTATAGTTCTGTGTCAGTGTTTGTTGCGCCACTCTTCAATGAGCAGGGATACTATGAAATTACACCCACAATATTAAAATCACCAACCACCAAGTAGTTCTTGGAAGTAGTGGAATTCTCTAGGATAAACCTCAATTCAGTATCTAATACGAAAGATTCAGGAGTCCGGCAAAATACTCCAATTTGAAGACAGTTACCACCATGTCTGGACATGATCGATATGAATTCACAAGTACCTTCCTGATTTGCAAGTCTGCATTCCCTTAAAACATTAAATTAATCTCTGATTAACAGCGCTACACCGCCACCTTTTCGTGTACTACGATCGAATCGAAATATTTGATATTCAGGAATTCGCACGATACAATCTGGTATATCGCTATGCAACCATGTTTCAGAAATGGCGACTATATCTAAGGAGGAGGAAAGCACCCACTCACGAACTTCATCAAACTTACTCAACATGATTCGGGCATTAGTATATGCCACAGCGAAACCGGAAATTTTAGGAATAGTATATAATGTTTTTATTCGAAAATCAAAATTTACGAGCCTTCCTAGGTTCGCAGAGCTTCGGGAATGCATAAAGCGTCCCAACTAACAAAGGGGCGGCGCCGAACCAGTTGATAATTTCGTATCGTAAGTTACTTTCTCCACTCCCTAAACTCTTAAGCAATCCTTATTTAGCAACTTTAGTGCTTTACGATCTTCTAAGGATAGATCTTTTAAAATGCAAATATCCTCCCCTTTCAAACGATGGGATTTAGACATAATTGTCTGCACATTGTCAGCAGGACCAAATATTGCCTTTAAAAGTCGTGGCCGGTAGTTAGAACAAATTTTAGGTTTACCTAAATGGAACAACGAATAAACTCTTAGCGTCTTAACAAGATCCGCTTCATGTATGGCAAATAAATTAGAAACAAGCGATCGTATTGCAATCACTTCTTCGTCGAGGCGCCTTTGAGCATTAGGCTTGATAGATTCTGCGATATTTGCAAAAATTAAACATTGTTCTCTATCAACAAAACGATTTCGCCGACCCTTAACATACATCTCAGTACTACTTAAATCAACTTCCAAAGCATTAATTTGTTCTTTTTTGACCTTCCCACCTTTGCATGCACCCCGATTATTACAACCAGTATGTTGTTGTAAATCCAACTTATCACACTTTTGTTTTAATGTTTCGTTGGAAAGGTAATCTAGTGTTGAGGAGATCGAGGTGGAAACCGTGTGTTGTGGCGAAAGTGTCTAGTGGAGAAGACACATAGGAGAGATTGAGCGCAATCGAATTTTTGGACGGGTGTGGACAACTTGAAAATTTCCGTCTATGTTTCGGATGGAGAGTGATGCTTCGCCGTTTTCCTCGCGACGGCGTTTTTCGATGCGCGCTGAAGAGATTTGAGCGATTTCAGAAGGGGCGCGATCGGGGAAAATTCGAGTGGTTGAAGATGACATGAGTTTAAATCGTTGAGAGAGGGCAGAAGACGCGTAAGAGAAATGCTTGAAAACAATTTTTAGGAGAGGGGGCTGGGAAGGATTAGATTGAGAAGATTTGTTTAGACGGAGGAATGCGACAGGAGAAATGTCCTTGAAAAAGGATGGTTTATCCGCATGAACAATAGACGAGAGGATGTATCTGAAGGCGGAAACATCGTGGTCGAGACGTGCTTGTGGAGATAAGGAGTTGGAAGGCGTGATATTAGTGACAATGACGCAACGATCGCGAGAAGGAAAGCGCTTCCGTAAAGGAGGACGACTGACGTGAGTAGGTGAGTTCACGATAGAAGAGCTGGCAGTTGATGATTTGGAGGGATTTGGTTTTACGACGGGAGACATAGAGGATAATGATAATAAAGAGGGTGGCAAGCGATGTGAGGAAAGGTTATGAGTGGAAGGATAGTGTAGGTTGGTGGAGGTGATTTTGATTGATGGATGCAAGTTATTCAGAAACGAGACGGGAAGGACGGGACGTGGGGTGTCGGGGAGTGAAGATGACATGGAATGGGAAGTGTATATGGTGGCAGGGTCGGTGGGTAGACAAAGGACATTAGAAACGACGGGGGTAGTTTGGGTTGACGTGTTGAATGTTGATATGTGCTTATTGGAAAGGTTGCAGATTAGTTTGTTGGCACAAAAACCACATACGAAGTCTTCTTTAGCCTTATTCTTGTCGCAGGCGATTGTTGCCCAGACGCTGCAGTCGTGTATCGAGCACTGTACTTGCAGTTGTCTATAGTTGGTGTCGGTCTTAGTTGTTTTCTTACGTCCTCTCATAAACTTGTAAGAATGTATTTCAATCAATTTTTCAACTGATGGTTGTCGTCGATGGTTGTCGTCGATGGTTGTCGTGGATGGTTGTCGTGGATGGTTGTCGTAGATGGTTGTCGTAGATGGTTGTCGTAGATGGTTGTCGTAGATGGTTGTCGTCGATGGTTGTCGTCGATGGTTGTCGTCGATGGTTGTCGTCGATGGTTGTCGTCGATGGTTGTCGTCGATGGTTGTCGTCGATGGTTGTCGTCGATGGTTGTCGTCGATGGTTGTCGTCGATGGTTGTCGTCGATGGTTGTCGTCGATGGTTGTCGTCGATGGTTGTCGTCGATGGTTGTCGTCGATGGTTGTCGTCGATGGTTGTCGTCGATGGTTGTCGTCGAAGGTTGTCGTCGATGCTCGCTCTATTTACTTTAGATTGTATGTATAATATATCCCGAATTTTTTTATTGTATGTATAATATATCCCAAATATTTTCCTAAGTTCGCAGAGCTTCGGGAATGCATAAAGCGTCCCAGCGAATAAAGGGACGGCGTCGAACAACTTGAAAATTTCGTATCGTAAGGTTAATTCTCCAATCCCTACCCTCCTAAGCAATTCTTTGTTAGCGACTTTTAGTGCTTTAAGATCTTCTAAGAATAGATATTTTAAAATTCGAATATTCCCGTCTTACAAACGATGGGACTTAGACATAATTGTCTGCACATTGCAATCGCTCGACCCCTCCCTTCCTTCTAGCTATCGCCCCATTTCACTACTCCCTACTCTTTCTAATCTCTTAGAACGCCTCATCTTAATACAGATCAACTCCTATCTCTCCTCATCCAATCTGTACCCTCCTTTCCAATCCGCTTTCCGCTATAATCACTCCACGGAAATCGCATGCATTAACGTTTACAACAATTTACTTATTTCTCGAGACAAAGCTCTACATAGTGTTCTCATATCACTCGACCTCTCCTCCGCCTTCGACATTGTCAATCACTCCGTCCTCCTTTCTCGCCTTCGTTATGATTACGGCTTTTCCTCCTCCGTAGCATGGTTCGCCTCATATCTATCCGACCGTTCCTTTCGCGCCTGTTCTAATTCATCATCCTCCCCTCACATCCCTATATTTTGCGGGTTCCCACAAGGTTCAGTCCTAGGTCCCCTGCTTTTTTCTCTTCTGCTTGGTGATCTCTCTCCGTTTATCAAGCCTTACTCCGTTAACGTCATGCAATATGCTGATGACATCTTTATATATGACCATGCACCCGCACATCGCATACACGATATCGGCATTTTTGCCTCCAACTGTATTTCTATCTACAAACGTATCTCCCATCTCCATCTCGTTCTAAACCCCGACAAGTCCAAAATAATGTGGATCCTCCCCGTAAACCAAACATATCTCCTCCCTATGTATTTTTTGACCCTTCGTCCGTGACAAGGTCCGCTCGTCTAACTTAATTCTCCGTGACATCCGCCGTATCCGCCCCCTTATCGACTTCCGTTCTTGTATGTCTCTTCTTTCATCGCTTCTTTTCCCTAAAATCGATTACTGCTTTAGCTTTTTCGCAAATTCTCCAAAATCCATCATCCTACCCCTACAACGAATAATCAACTCCGCCGTTTGAGTAATCCTGGCCCACCATCCACATCCGCATCCAACTCTGCCTTCTCGTAATTTTTCGTCTCATCGCTGTCGGCTCTTTATCGTTCATCAACCTTGCTTTCTTAGACGACACTAGCCCACCTCGCTTTCGCTGCGTTCCCATCATATCCAACAACTACGGTCTCCGATCCTTCCTCGTCGCCGCCCCACTCGCCTGGAATCAACTCCCTCTCAATGTCCGCCGCGCTCTCTTGTTTATCACATTCAAACACCTCCTCTGTTCACACCTTCTCGACCTAATGATTTACATTTTTGTTTGTTGTGGTCATGTAAGCGTGCGCTGGACGCATTTGTCACATTAAAATAAATATTTTTTCCTAAACGGAACAACGAATGAACTCTTAGCGTCTTAAGAAGAACAGTACTACTTAAATCAACTCTCAAAGCATTAATTTGTTCTTTTTTGACATTCCCACCTTTGCATGCATCCCTCTTATTACAACCAGTATGTTGTTGTAAATCCAACTTATTTCACTTTTGCTCTGATGTTGCGTTGGAAAGGTAATTTTGCGGAGTAGATGAACGTTGGTTTTCGGAGTGATCAACAAATGATTCAGGCTTAGGCATACTTTCTATATATGAGGAAACTGGTAGATCAAACTAGCGTTCTGCATAGCTGGATTTGTGATTTTGAATAAATATTCGTGAACTGCATCCTGCATTGAAGTTTAATCTGGAACCAAATGGATATGGCTATTATGTATTGGTTAGTTTAATACCGAGGTCGCGTCTAATCTTGACAATGTCGGGTCAGCACTTCTTGTAATTGAGAAAGAATTAATATAGGATGGTTCATGAACACTCTCCATAACTGATGCTTGGATTTGTTTCTCAACACTTGTTTTGATTTTTTGCCCTAATTGAATCGCTTCTCTAGACAATATTGGGTCATCGATTATTTTAATGGAGAGAGTTAATATTGTATTGTTCAAGAACATCTTCCAGAATTGATGTTTGGACTAGTTGTGTAGCATACATTTACCTTGATGCGAAATTGAGTGTTCATTAGTAATAGTATTGAGTAATATGGCATAATAGTAGCCACATATGAATGATTTATTTGAATATAGTGTCTTCTGTGTAGGAGAAATCGTCATTGAGGTATACACGTCACATTCACCATTTGAACAACCTACAAGCTCTGTAAAGTAGTTAGACTTATCAGTACATTTTACTTTATCTGACTTCACTGGTTTCTTCGTTAGTTTGTTCATTAATGAATTGTTCTTCGTTAGTTTGTTCATTAATGGATTGTTCTTCGTTAGTTTGTTCATTAATGGATTGTTCTTCGTTAGTTTGTTCATTAATGGATTGTTCTTCGTTAGTTTGTTCATTAATTTTATCTCGAGTCACAAAAGATTGCGTATTTTATTGTAAGTATTATATAATCACCGAATAATAGCTGTATAATCACTGATGCACGTGTAGGCATTGCTTGCTATTAATGTTATTGAGGTTGTTTGTACTAATTTGATGTAATCAAGAAAAATTTTTGACCCTGTTTTGAAATTGTAAAATTATTAAAATTGTTTTAACCCTAAAATTTTTGTATAAATTTTTATACAGAAATTTATAGTAATTAAAGCACACTTTAAAAAATATTGCAAGGTAATCGAAATTAATACTGGTATAAAACACTATTTCAGTATTAATTCTACAAAAGAATTTTTAGAACAGACAAAAGGAATAAATTTTCAAAATATAAATACATACGATTTTAGTACGCTTTATACAAATCTAGATTTAGTAGATATTAAAGAAGCGTTAGTAAAATTAATTAATCTTATATTCGGAAAAGATATACATATATATGTTATAATAATTATAACGCCTATCTAACAAAAATTAAATCATCAAATAAATATAAATATATGGATAAAATTGAATTAATAGAATCCTTAAATATTTTGATAAATCAAAATTATTTAAAAGTAGGGACATCTATATTTAGACAAGTAAAAGGTGTTCCAATGGGTGGTAATAGTAGCCCAATTATAGCTGACTTGTTTTTAAGCTTTATAGAATATGAATTTGTTCATAACTGTGTAAAAACTAAATCTAAACAATATAAATATATGAAATATATGTTTCGATACATTGATGATATATGTGTATTTAATTCCAATGATTTTTATTCAATTAGTGAGCACATTTATCCAGAAAGCCTTATTCTTAACAAAACCAATATTAATGATAAAGAAGGTGTATATCTAGATATGAACATTAAATTAACATTAACTAAAACTACTATTAATTTATATCGTAAAGATGACATATTTAAATTTACAAGAAACATATTTTTGCATGAGCATTTATGCATACCATATAATATAAAATATAATACATTAAATAATGAAATTTTAAGAATTGCAACAATATGTAATGATATTGGCTTTCTTCAAAATCATTTAAATAATTTAATAGATACATATTTTAAACTAGGTTACTATAAAAATAACATCAAGCAGAAAATAGTAAAATATATAAATCAACACAATAATATAAAGAATAAATTTAAACTCTTAAGTGGCGAATTTTTATGGATGGATAATAAATAATATACTTTGTATTAGAATAAGATACTAGATAGTGATTTCAGAGGAAATACATAATTAGCATGTATTTAGCCCCGCTGCTATGTTGGGTAGAGGAGTTAGGGGCCGAAACCTGATAGCATAGCAGTTCCTCCTGATGACCTCTAATTCTTATTCTGATACAACGTCTGTTATTTATTACTCAATTCATAAAAATGACGTTTATTTTAAATTTCATTTTTTTAACTTTATTTAAATTATAGAAAATTTAAATTATAGAAAATCTAAAAACAATTATTAATTTTATTATTTAATTATTAAATTTTGATTTAGCATTAATATGTTTTGTTTATTTTATAATTATATTAAATACGTAGACTCAGTTAGCTGATTTAATTTACTAATAACATTTAATTAGGAATACAGCTCATGGATACTCATATGTATTATTACTTCACATTATTTATTACGTTACTTACCTGTAATGGGGAAAATCCTACTTAAATTTTTGATTTTGATGATCAATTTTTTATTTTATTTTTGAATCAGATAAAAAATATTGTAAATTTTAACATTTCGCTAACTTCTGTAAGTATCATCAGAAAAAAGATGATGCTAACATATGATGATGTTATTTGATGTTATTTTGTTATTTTATGATGATGTTATGACAACATTTCCGAAAGGCGGACACAACTAGGCAAGAAAAAATTATAAAAAAACGAAAGACCTTTATTAGACATTTAAAAAAACATTTTCATTTTTTTTGCAGCATAGTGTAGCTAAAGTTTGAAATTAAAATTAAATGTTTTTTAAAAAAATTAAAATTTGAATATTTTTTTCAAGTAAGTGTTCGGAGTAGTTAAAAATTATCACACAATGATAGCACATTATGTATCTACTTCACATATAAGTTTTAGCCCGATACGAGGTATATTACGCTTTAGAGAAACACTTACTTGAAAAATATTCAAATTTTAATTTTTTTGAAAAAAATTTAATTTTAATTTCAAACTTAAAAAACGATTTATTTTAACGTAGCAAATGCGTGCCAGCGCACGCTTACATGACCAAAACAAACAAAACAGTGAATCAGGTGTCGAGAAGGTGTGAACGGAGGAGGTGTTTAAATGTGATAAAGGAGGGGGCGCGACGGACGTCGAGAGGGAGTTGATTCCAGGCGAGTAAGGCGGCGACGAGGAAGGATCGGAGGCCGTAGTTGTTGGAGTAATTAGGAACGTGGAGTAAGAATGTATGACAGGAACGAAGCGATAGCGAGTTGGGGCGAGTATCGTCTAAGAAAGGAAGGTTGATGAACGATGGGGAGCCGACAGCGATGAGACGAAAGGTAACGAGAAGAAGGCGGAGTTTGATGCGGATGTGGATGGTGGGCCAGGAGAGTTGGGCAAAATATGTGGATGTGTGGTTGAAGCGACGGAGACGAAAGAGCACTCGAACGGCGGTGTTGATTATTCGTTGTAGGGGTAGGATGATGGATTTTGGAGAATTGGCGAAAAGGCTAAGGCAGTAATCGATTTTAGGGAAAAGAAGCGATGAAAGAAGAGACGTACATGAACGGAAGTCGATAGGGGGCGTATACGGCGGATGTCACGGAGAATTAAGTTAGATGAGCGGACCTTGTCACGGACGAAGGATTTAAGGGAAAGGTGATCATCGAAATGGAAGCCTAATAAAGTGAGATTGTGGACTATGGGGATGATCGACTAGGCAAAATATACAGTAGGAGGAGGTATGTTTGGTTTACGGGGGAGGATCCACATTATTTTGGACTTTTCGTGGTTTAGAACGAGATGGAGATTGGATGGACGTTTGTAGATAGAAGAAAGACAGTTGGAAGCAGAAATGCCGATATCGTGTATGCGATGTGCGGGTGCATGAGCATAGATTAGAATGTCATCGGCATATTGCATGACCTTAAAGGACTAAGGTTTGATAAACGGAGATAGATCGCCAAGCAGAAGAGAGAAAAGCAGGGTACCTAGGACTGAACCTTGTGGGACCCCGCAAAAAAAGGGATGTGAGGGGAGGATGATGAATTAGAACAGACGCAAAAGGAACGGTCGGATAGATATGAGGCGAACCATGCTACGGAGGAGGAAGAAAAGCCGTAATCATAACGAAGGCGAGAAAGGAGGACGGAGTGGTCGACAATGTCGAATGCGGAGGAGAGGTCGAGGGAGATGATAACACTATATAGAGCCTTGTCTCGATAAATGAGTAAGTCGTTGTACACTTTTATGCATGCGATTTCTGTCGAGTGATTAGAGCGGAAAGCGGATTAGAAAGGAGGGTAGAGATTGGATGAGGAGAGATAAGCGTTGATTTGTATTAAGATGAGGCGTTCTAAGAGCTTAGAAAGAGTAGGGAGTAGTGAAATGGGTTGATAGCTAGAAGGAAGGGAGGGGTCGAGCGATTGTTTCTTAAGGAGGGGACGAACGATCGCGGATTTCCAGTGTGAAGTGAAGATACGACTGCTGATGGACGAGTTAAACAAGGTTGTGAGAAATGGGGATATCGATGAGCATATAAATTTTAAGATGTGAGTAGGCAGGGGATCGGCAGGTGAGGTTTTGTTGGGCAAGGACATGAGGACAGATGATACTTCTGTAGTTGAGACTGGGAGAAGATGAAAGAGTTCCGGGAGGATGAGATTAGACTGGGCAGAGTGGGATAGGATGGAGACCGGGATGTGAGAGAGCAACGTGGATACTTTAGTCTGGAGAAATGACGAATAATCATTGGCATCGATGTTTTGCCCGGCGAAGAGGAGCGAGCAAGGATTGAGTTAAAAGTATGCCAGAGAGGCTTAGAGTTGAATGAAGTGATGATTTTATGCTGTCAGAAGGAGTTGCATTTGGTACGTAGTAGGTGGAGATGAGACCGGCGAACAGCAAGATAGGAATCACGGAAAGACGGAGTGATCGAGCGGAAATCACGTCTGAGAGAGCTGTGATAGTCTCGAAAAGCATGGCGGAGTCGACGCTTTGATAGTAGGCATTGGATGTCAAACCATGGGGCACGGTGCAAGCGACGGTGTGGGTGAGACTTGAAGGGCAAGGGAATTGGAATCCGTAGAAGAGAGGCGGTCTAGGCGGATATTGAAGTCGCCTAGAACGAGTGAAGGGATTGAGGACAATGAACAATGAGAAAGGAGGTCAGCGAGTTCCGTTAAATAATAAGGCAGTAGGAGCTGATGAACCAGGACGGTATACAATGGCGAGATCTAGAGTGATCGGGTTAGAATAACGACATATGAGCAACTTCACCTACACTATGCTGCAAAAAATGAAAGATGTTTTTTAAATGTCTAATAAAGGTCTTTCGTTTTTTATAATTTTTTTCTTGCCTAATGGTGTCCGCCTTTCAGAAATGTTGCCGATGCTATTTCATTTTCAGATAATGATTTTATTTTCTTTGACCCGGCTTCTAAAATTCAATAATTGTTCTAGTTTTATCTTTGTAAAGATTTTAAGTTTTCCAAATGATCTGAAATTTTACTACATTAATATTAAATATTCTCTTATGTTGTAATGAGCATTAATCAACATTTGCATTAATTAAAATTTGTTCGCCATTTAATTTTTTAATTTAAAACTGGTTTATATTTGAATCATCCGGGACGACTTGGATTGAAATTAAACCATGTACGATATAATCTTTTAAAGTCATCAAACTGTTCATATTTTTGTAGTCGTACAGATAAAAACGTGCCCTAATGTATATAAGTTTTAGAAACTTGAAACTATTTGCGATTTACGTTGTAAAATAAACTTTTAGTTGAAAATAAACCATTATTGTTTTAAATGATACTTATTGTTGTTGTGGCTGGAGGGTATAGTAGCTGCAAACAGATGAGAACAATAAGCGATGGTTCATATGCTACTGACCTAGATTTAATGTCCACCACAATCTTGAGTATTTATTTGATCATAAACTTTGCATGCACATTTAAAATCAAAATGAACGAAACATTTTAATTTTAAATTATACAACATTTACAGTAGTATAAAGGATTGCCTGTTATAGTTATTGAGATGCTTAAATATTTCTCTCTATTAAGTTCATAGAGACATTCAAGTTGCTAATTAATATGACAGATTTTATCTCCGATGTGTTTGATGCACTCGTTTATTTTTGTGGTAGCATTATGACCTCTGTCTGCCACGATCTGTTGTTTGATTGCTTGAGTCAATTGATTCGTTTCTTCAATACTTCTGCCTTTACCTAAGGACAGTATAATTTACATTTTTGATTGCAAAGTTTTTTTCTTAATTTAGCCTTCTTATTCTAGCTGATATTAATTTCGATATGACATTAAACAAGTTGATCTGTCATTTTATGTTACTGAAACATAAAATGGCTAAATTTTACCATAAGTTTGACAAAAACGTATTAATAATTAGAATCACACAAAAACGATATTATTATTGCAAGACAACATAACGAGCAGAGCTAAAAGTTGCGTAACCAAAAAGAAAAACAAATTAATTACAGATTTTTTTCTGAAATTCCTTCATTGTAGGGAACGAATCGTTGTTTCGTTCAACTGATTCCATAGATTCACGACCCATCGATTAAACTGGACAGCTTTTGAGCGTATAATCCTTTGTTGATTCAGGACTAACGAATGACCGAGCAGCCATTGACCTGATCTAACATTCATTAGCCCGTGTAGTACGTGTTGTGGGTGGCTAAGAATCGTCCATGTTATACATATGTCGCGTAAATCATGAGAGTGCTAACACTATTCATTCCCAGTGCATTGAGTCTTTGTTCGTATTGGAAATTTCTTATTTGGTAAACAAGCTTTGTTGCCCGACGGAGCACACCTTCCAATTTTGCTGACTCCTGTATAGTCTTCTAATAGACGCATTAAGACGCATATACTGATGGACGCATATATAGACGCATACATACTGATGGACGCATATATAGACGCATATAGCAGATGGCTAAAAAACGTTAGCAAGAATCCGAACTAATCGTGGATTAAGAAAATCAAATGTACGACTAATAAAATCTAACATCCGATAAGCCTTAGCACATACATAATCAGTATTACGTTTAGTTGACAAGTCATTGGAAATCTAGACCCCGAGATCCTTCACATGATCTACATTTTCGATTTCATTTGCACAAAGATAGTATTTTGCCGGCCATGTACTCTGTCGACCTCGAACACGTATAAAAGAACATTCAACAGAATTGACCGATAAACAGTTAATTCGAGCCAAATTCACAACTTTACCTATATTTGACTGTAGACACTATATCTAAATATGAATTTATGGCTCTCCAGATTTTCAGGTCATCTGCATATAATATAATATATAATACAAATTTATTTAATGTGGCAAATGCGTACAAGCTGTACGCTTACAAGTCCACAAACAAAAATGAAAAAGTCAAGCAGATAAATTGTTAAAATGGGATCGGATTTGTCGTTTGAAGCACTGCAGGGAAGTTGATTGGCGTATATGAATGGGCAGATGATTCCACGATAGAGGAGCAGCCACCAGGAAGGAGCGGAGTCCAAAGGAGGTAGAGTAGTTTGGGACATGTAAAAGAAGGGAATTGCGGGAACGCAAGGAACAGTAAACAGGACGAGAATTATCAAGAAAAGGAAGGTTGAGAAATGAAAAAAGGATTTATTTTAACGTGGCAAATGCGTGCCAGCGCACGCTTACATGACCACAAAAAAACAAGACTGTGAATCAGGTGTCGAGAAGGTGTGAACGGAGGAGGTGTTTGAATGTGATAAAGGAGGGGGCGCGGCGGACGTCGAGAGGGAGTTGATTCCAGGCGAGTAAGGCGGCGACGAGGAAGGATCGGAGGCCGTAGTTGTTGGAGTAATTAGGAACGTGGAGTAAGAATGTATGACAGGAACGAAGCGATAGCGAGTTGGGGCGAGTATCGTCTAAGAAAGGAAGGTTGATGAACGATGGGGAGCCGACAGCGATGAGACGAAAAGTAACGAGAAGAAGGCGGAGTTTGATGCGGATGTGGATGGTGGGCCAGGAGAGTTGGGCAAAATATGTGGATGTGTGGTCGAAGCGACGGAGACGAAAGAGCACTCGAACGGCGGTGTTGATTATTTGTTGTAGGGGTAGGATGATGGATTTTGGAGAATTGGCGAAAAGGCTAAGGCAGTAATCGATTTTAGGGAAAAGAAGCGATGAAAGAAGAGACGTACAAGAACGGAAGTCGATAAGGGGGCGTATACGGCGGATGTCACGGAGAATTAAGTTAGATGAGCGGACCTTGTCACGGACGAAGGATTTAAGGGAAAGGTGATCATCGAAATAGAAGCCTAATAAAGTGAGATTGTGGACTATGGGGATGATCGACTAGGCAAAATATACAGTAGGAGGAGGTATGTTTGGTTTACGGGGGAGGATCCACATTATTTTGGACTTTTCGGGGTTTGGAACAAGATGGAGATTGGAGAGACGTTTGTAGATAGAAGAAAGACAGTTGGAAGCAGAAATGCCGATATCGTGTATGCGATGTGCGGGTGCATGAGCATAGATTAGAATGTCATCGGCGTATTGCATGACCTTAAAGGAGTAAGGTTTGATAAACGGAGATAGATCGCCAAGCAGAAGAGAGAAAAGCAGGGGACCTAGGACTGAACCTTGTGGGACCCCGCAAAAAATAGGGATGTGAGGGGAGGATGATGAATTAGAACAGACGCGAAAGGAACGGTCGGATAGATATGAGGCGAACCATGCTACGGAGGAGGAAGAAAAGCCGTAATCATAACGAAGGCGAGAAAGGAGGACGGAGTGGTCGACAATGTCGAATGCGGAGGAGAGGTCGAGGGAGATGAGAACACTATATAGAGCCTTGTCTCGAGAAATGAGTAAGTCGTTGTACACTTTTATGCATGCGATTTCTGTCGAGTGATTAGAGCGGAAAGCGGATTGGAAAGGAGGGTAGAGATTGGATGAGGAGAGATAAGCGTTGATTTGTATTAAGATGAGGCGTTCTAAGAGCTTAGAAAGAGTAGGGAGTAGTGAAATGGGTTGATAGCTAGAAGGAAGGGAGGGGTCGAGCGATTGTTTCTTAAGGAGGGGACGAACGATTGCGGATTTCCAGTGTGAAGTGAAGATACGACTGCTGATGGACGAGTTAAACAAGGTTGTGAGAAATGGGGATATCGATGAGCATATAGATTTTAAGATGTGAGTAGGCAGGGGATCGGCAGGTGAGGTTATGTTGGGCAAGGACATGAGGACAGATGATACTTCTGTAGTTGAGACTGGGAGAAGATGAAAGAGTTCCGGGAGGATGAGATTAGACTGGGCAGAGTGGGATAGGATGGAGACCGGGATGTGAGAGAGCAACGTGGATACTTTAGTCTGGAGAAATGACGAATAATCATTGGCATCGATGTTTTGCCCGGCGAAGAGGAGCGAGCAAGGATTGAGTTAAAAGTATGCCAGAGAGTCTTAGAGTTGAATGAAGTGATGATTTTATGCTGTCAGAAGGAGTTGCATTTGGTACGTAGTAGGTGGAGATGAGACCGGCGAACAGCAAGATAGGAATCACGGAAAGACGGAGTGATCGAGCGGAAATCACGTCTGAGAGAGCTGTGATAGACTCGAAAAGCACGGTGGAGTCGACGCTTTGATAGTAGGCATTGGATGTCAAACCATGGGGCATGGTGCAAGCGACGGTGTGGGTGAGACTTGAAGGGCAAGGGAATATCGAGAGTGGATGTGAGTTCAGAGTCAAAAAGAAAAGCGGGATCGTGAGTAGATGATTTTGTTATTGTGGGTAGTGATAGAGATGATTTGAGTACGGCAGAGCGGAGAAGGGAGAGGCAAAAATTTCTCCAAGGGCGACCTAAAATTGTATGTGTGTGAGGAGGGTGTGGTTGTGAGTGAGATCAAGGTTGGTAAGAAAGTGATCGGATAGACCAGGATCAGAGATGGACAGTGAGGTGTAGTCAGCAAAATGATCGGCGACAGCGATGATGTCGAGTGCCCCACCAAGTATATGTGTGGGGGCAGTGGAGATTGGTTTGTAATTGTAGTTGGATAGAATGTTGATATACCGGGTGGAATCCGTAGAAGAGAGGTGGTCTAGGCGGATATTGAAGTCGCCTAGAACGAGTGAAGGGATTGAGGACAATGAACAATGAGAAAGGAGGTCAGCGAGTTCCGTTTAATAATAAGGCAGTAGGAGCTGATGAACCAGAACGGTTTACAATGGCGAGAGTTACAAGGCGGAAAGCAACGATAAGAAGACGAATTTGAACACGAATTCGTCTTAATAGAGACTTAGAACTCAGGAATTTTGGTAAATCATTTATATAGATGAAGAATAACTGTGGACCAAGCTCTGTGCCATATGGTACACTTAAGTGTGCATCATACCAGCCCGAATAAATGTTATTAACGTGAACCAGATAAGAACGTCTAAAGATAAAGTTTGCCACCCATTGAATTAGAATAGGATCAATCTTTAAAGCATGCATTTTGGATATCAGATAGTCATGACGTACGTGATCGAAATCTTTGTAAAAATCAAGAAGATGATATCAACACAATCTCTTTTATCAACTAAATTGGTCCATGAGTTCAGCGAAACTAGCAGATTTGTGACAGTATAATGATTACTTCTAAAACGATGTTGGTTAATACACAGTAAATTTCTGGATTTCAAATCATTACTAATGTGCTTATACATTAGTCTTTCCAAGATTCGACAACAAATACAAGTCAAGCTTACGGGTCTATAATTATTTACACAAGTTTGATTGCTTTTTTTAAACAGTGGTATTACAATTGAGCGTTTCTACATCTTACTCAACATGTGATTGGCGTCCTGGATATTCAATAAAGTTCGGTCTTAAAAAAATCGGATGTTACACATTACTGTTTGACATCCAATTACTGTTCATGCGTTCCCGAATTCGATGAAGTTCGGAATTTCGGGAACGCAAAGAATTGTATTCAGGACGAGAATTGTCGAGAAAAGGAATGTTGAGAAATGAAGGAGTAGGACAAGTTACAATGCGAAAAGCAATGAGAAGAAGACGAATTTGAACACGACAATAAACGGTAGACAAATCGAGAGAATCAAGATGGTGAGATGTATGATCAAAACGACGAAGACAGATGATTATTCGGAAGCTGCGTTTGCCATGTGTTGTAGTGGAAGAAGAGTGGATTTAGGTGAGTTTGAAAATATACTAAAACAGTAATCAAGTCTTGAGAAAAGAAGAGAAGATATGAGGGTCATACAAGAAGGGAAATCGTTCAATCTACAAATTTGACGGAGATTGCGCAGAATCAAGGTAGATGAGCGTATTTTATCTCTTACGATAATATACGATTATCAATGTCGTGCTGAAGCAACACGATTATTTGGATACATAGCGGCAGACGCGTGTAATGAAAATACAAAATTTAGTTTGCTTTAACATTCACGAATGGCCGCGTAATGAATACTAATCCCTTAGTTCTAAAATCCCTTTAGGGGGTGATTACAATTATGAAGAATATTTCATACTAAACAGATCAAACTGCATGAATTCATATTGAATGGAGAATACATCCAGTGTCTTTAACCGATTTTTATACGAGAATGATTAACAGAGGGAATCAATTTAGTCGCATTTCTATATACACATTCAAAACTATTATTTGGTCAACACGATTATTTGGATACATAGCGGCAGACGCGTTACTAAATTTAGTAGGACTAAATTTTAAAAAGCAGTAGTAAACTGTTTAGTATTAAACAGACAGTTTAAATTCATTTTAAGTTGAGCATGTGAATGTGTTACATTTTAGATTATTTTAAATTATTTAATTAGTCATCGAGAAGTGCATCATAAATACATCATAAGTACATTCTAACGAGTGTAGTAAAGCATATTTATCAACACTTAGTAAACTACAAACTTAGACAATCTTTTGAATTTCGCTTAAAATGCTTCAAAGTTCATCTAGCTGCTCCCGAATGCTATTTTAATTTATTGTAGGTTAAAATAATAAGTGTTTTTATAGACTAGTTTATGCATCATACTCATTGCAGCCGATATGCCTATTTCCAGGCAATGATAAATGTAGTTCACGTAATTAAGCTGCTTCGAAATCACCGTAAGTAATACATTTGTTAGTGAAATCAAATTTGACATTTCGCAACTTATGTAATTTGTATGATTGGCTTTCACAAGCGAGTAGTTGAGTATTGATGTTCTGGCCGCATCACAAAAATCATGATTATCCAAAGGTTCATTACTGTAATTGTTGCATCACCGTAATTTACGGATAATTATTTTTTTTTGTGTTTGAAGTGTCATGTTTGCATTGCATGATATGTAGTTCTTTGTATGATTTGAAGAACTACATTATATGTAGTTCTTTGAGCTTTTACAAGGCGAAATATGTTTTATGCTCGTGCATAAAACATGTTGCAATAATGTGCTTAAATTAATAATTAATATTTTTGAAATTTAACAATTTCACCATTTCGCTATGCTTCTTTGATTTTTTAATAATTCGATTGATAGCTCGGATAATCCCGGTCAATGTTGTGTTTTTACGTATGTGATCCAAATAGCCTGTTAATAAAAATCATTTGACTGTGATTTATTCGTTTTTAGTTTTCAAATTTCCGTTTACTCAAACGTTTATGTTCTTTATAGATGTCATCGGCTTGGCGCTGTGCAAAGATTCTCACTAGAAACAGTAATGTATGTATTTTCGTTTTTGGTTTTATATTGCTACTTTGCATCTTATTAAATAAGCTTTCGCCTCAAAACTGACTTTATTATCGTATAAAAAAGATTTATTTTTACGTGGCAAATGCGTGCCGGCGCACGCTTACATGACCACAACAACAAAAAATCTAAATATGTTTCGCAGAGGTGAGTACGGAGGCGGTATTTGAATGCAATAAAGGAGGGAGCGCGGCGGAAGTCGAGTGGGGACTGATTCCAGGCGAGTGGAACGGAGCCGAGGAAGGATCGGAGACCGTAGTTGTTATAGTAGTTGGGAACGTAGAATAAGAGGGAATTACGGGAACGCAGTGATAGAGAGGTGGGACGAGTGTCGTCAAAAAAGGGAGGTTGATGAACGATGGGGAGCCGACATCGATGAGACGAAGAGTTACGAGAAGAAGGCGGAGTTGTATGCGAATGTGGATGGTAGGCCAGGAGAGTTAAGCAAGATATGTGGATGTGTGGTCAAAGCGACCGAGACGTAGGAGCATTCGAACGGCGGAGTTGATGATGCGTTGTAGGGGTAGGATGATGGATTTAGGAGATTGACGAAAAGGCTGAGGCAGTAATCGATTTTAGGGAAAAGCAATAAAGGAAGAGACATACATGAACGGAAGTCGATAAGGGGGCGGATACGGCGGATATCACGTAGAATTGAGTTAGACGAGCGGACCTTGTCGCGGACGAAGTTTTTTTTTGGAAAGGTAAACATCGAAGTGGAATCCTAAGTATAGTGTGTTGCAAATACTAATATGTTTATTAAAACAACACAGATAGCCAATGTTAGACTATCAACAACACCCACCTTAGTCACCAGCCGTAATTCAACGTTTGTCTGTGATATTAATGATTTCATTTTTGCAATTTGTTAAAAACGAAAATAAAGCATTAGATGCAATACATTAGGTGCTATGTATACAATTTACATTTATAGAATATCCGATTTTACACATATTATTTGGATGATATAATCCAGGAAGATAGAACATATTCCAAAGGACAAATATAATTTAATTTTTCAATATGAATATTCTGTTATCATATCATATGATATGCGCAATTTAAATTCCTTATAAATTCCTTAATATTTAAAATCTTTATCTTAAATCTTTATTTATTAAATAATAAATATTTTAGTTTGTTTTAATTTGAGAACAAATGCTGTGCTTTTTATATAGAAGTAAACAACTGATTTCGCTAATTGAAACATCAAATATCAATATTATTTTCTTTCTTGATTTGACGACAGCATAGGCTATTTCGAAATATCAAAATAAACTTCTATTTTTGAATAAATCACTTTCATCCTCTTAATTCCCTTTTTCAATCACATCAACTAACAAAAAACATGAACTTGGTTTAACAAGAAGAGTGATTGATAATTAAATCGATCATTAAGTATTCAATTTTTGTAACCAAATATTTCGGTAGTTGATTGCTCTCATATCAATAGATATCGATGCCAAATTTGCTGCTAGCAATGATCGGAAGCAGTCGGAAATTGTCGAAAATTTTTTGTTGGATAATCTATTGTATCGTTACTTCTTATGAATTTCACTTACACGAGCATGTCGTGTGTCTTCAGATTGACAAGGCCTAAGCTCTACTCTCGAATTCAACTTTTATTGAATACAATATTGATGTTCATCAGTACATTTTAATGTAATTAAAATCTATTAGCTTTATCGAATGATATGTATTAATCCTTTCACAAAATGGCATATATCTGCTATATTTGTCTTGTAAGAATGGACTAATAAGATAAATGGCGATCAGATCATTAAAAGCTAATTTTAAACTATAACCAAGTATTTAATTAAGGCTTCGTTTTTATTATCATTATCAATATCATTTATTGAGATTATTAGTGCAGAAAAATATTTTAGTTGCCATATCATATTCATTGTCCACATTGAGGCTATTGTCATGTTTGTTGTTCTAAGAACAAATAATATGCAAACATCGAGATTGCAAACCACATTTTTTAACTTTTATACTTTAATTGCTTATTTTTAGTGTTTGAACTTTACTAATTGCAGCTATCATCGCTAGTACATATGAACGTTATTTGATTAGTTTTGTTGTATATAGATTAAATCAATTAATGAAACGATCAATTAAATTTTTCAAATATATTAGTAAATTGTTCTCTCGTAAATAAATCATTTATAGACAAATACAATGTATACGTTTTAATTCTTGTTTTTTTGTATAGGATTTTATTGGATAGAAAGTTACGGTAATTGATTTAATGGTAGCTAATTGTAAACGTTGTTGCTGAACATGTTGATCGACATAGTATTGACTATATGCTCATTATAGTGTTTAGATTAAGTATAGCAAAAATAGCTTTTTTAAATTAGCAGTTTTATATCGTAACTGAGATTTGAAAATGTTTAGCATAATAAATCATTATTTAGAAAATTTGGCCATGCTAGATAGTTTTGAGGGCTTAATGTTCTAATTTATACAGATAAGCATGATGACATTACATTTGTGTTTAGAAACCTGGCTCACTACATTTACAAATACCCAAGTTTACAAGATCATTCGCAACTATTGGAAGTAAAGCTGCTGCTGTAACTTCGGTAAATGTTCAAGCAAAGCTTAGTATTTTCGTAACGTTTTTAAAACACAAGTTTGCTTATAATTTAACAACTGATATCATCTAATAATTATATATTACCCAGCATATTAAACAATATAAAATATAAACTCATTTAAATAATATATTAAATAACATGTTATTTCTAATAATATAATAATATAACTAATAATATCTATAAAATCTAATAATATACATAATATTACATCTGATAATATATTTTAAACTGATTTAAACAATATATCATTTTAAATCAAGAATAGTCAGTCTGACTATTCTTAATTTAATTAAAAAATAGACTTACAATGGAACAAGTCCAGTAAAGGACGAAACGTCTTAGACACAAATATAAATATCTGCTTTGATTGCCGGTGTAAATCAAAATACTACATATTTTGCTAGCTGTTTTCAACATCATCAAAACGTTTCTTTATTTTCATTGCATATACTTTTATCTGGACGAATTTATTTCTTATTATTCATTATCTTGCGGGCTAGACATAGTGTTTTAGAAAATGCTACAAGTCAATGTGAAATTTCGAATACAACGGTTTTTTTACCAAAATTCATCTTTGCGCATCAACTTTACAAATCTCTAAATATACTTTGTTTGTAGAAGATGATTAATATCCGCGAAATAGCGCATCTATTACAGACACTTGACTTTCGGATTTTATTATTTTATAAAAACACTATTCTCATTCTTGTTTTATTTATTCGTGACAGGCTTCACAACAAATCCAATAAGTAACACTGGCTCGTTGCATTGCCGATTCGATACAAACTCCGGACTATTTTCAAACAAAGATCGAAATGTTATTAACATCAACCTATGAGCAATTGGGCTTTTACAAAACTCAGTATTAACGAAGATACCGTTTTATTAAAAAATGATATATATAATATTAATTTAAATCGTGATAATAATGTAATAAACACAATTTATTTCAAAGCTTTCGGATAACCCTTCTTCAGCAACGATTTCAAAAAATTCTTCAGCAACGATTTTTGAAATCGTTGCTGAAGAAGGGTTATCAGATATAAGCTATTTATATAATATATAAGCTATTGTACTGCTTGAAGAATTGCATATTTCAAAATATACTTTGCATTTGTATTCAACCAAATTTTGCATTCAACCGAATTTTACCAATTAAATACTTAAAAAAGATAAAAATGTAGGATAATTGTTTTTTTTGGAAGTGAAATAGAACATGTTCTTTTAGAAAATGGTATAAGTCAAAGTGAAATTTCGAATACAACGGGTGTTTTCTAGCCTTAGGTTGGAAAAATGCTCAACATTATTATAATCATGGAATTATGTTCTTAATAAGCAATTTTGTTTCATTCTCTATTTTTCATTTTTAACTTTTTGACCGATTTAATTTTGTTATTCTTGTGTTATCTAATGCACTGTAAATTTAAATTGGCATTAAAATTAATTTATTAAATATTTTATTGGCATTAATCAAATATTAGTTATATATTAATATCTTTTGATAATGAATACATAAATTAGCTGTTTTTAATTATTTCCAAATTATTATAAAATGGCTGTTATAAATGTTTGTAAAATCTTATAAATCAGATTACCTAACTGAGTCTAAGTATTTTATATTATTTATAAATAAAAAATAATTATGAATTTTATTTTAATAATTTATAATAAATAATTAAATAATAATTAATAATTGTCATAAAATATTTTTAATAATTAATCTGAAATTAAAATTGAAAATTTTAAAAAAGTCAATTTTTATAACTTGACTAATAAATAACCAACGATGCATCAGAATAAGACTGAGAGGTCATGACCAAATCTTATGACCAAATTTGTGTATGAGATGTTTGTTGTATTATTTGCAATTCTATATTAATTTATTTTGTACCAAACACAGAAATTTATTTATTTCTAGACTCGAAATTTTCGATACATATATTAGTGATATCAATGATTACAATGCACTGACGTCAGTGATTACAATGCACTGATGATACCAATGACGATAGTGACGATGTAATATGTGCATTGACAATTTCGCGTTTAAAAATAAATGTAATTTTCTTATTTAAGAAAACTTAAATTCTGAATTACTCCATACTTCAAATTAATTCATTTCTATCTGATTGCTCTTCTCTGTGATAAAAAATACATTGACAATTTATGAACTTTTAGCTTTTTGATTTTTTATAACTTTCTATATTTTTAAAGGATTTAAAGGGCTATAAAGTTGTCGATCATCAATATGATGCTATTATTGTTGGTGCGGGAGGTGCTGGTCTTCGAGCTGCATATGGTCTCGCAAACCTTGGTTTTAAAACTGCCGTAATTTCAAAATTGTTTCCCACCAGAAGTCACACGATTGCTGCTCAGGTTAGCGTTTTATTCATGATTCATATTTTGTATTTCGCATCATTTTAAATTTTCCTAATGAATGACATTTAATGATAATATCGTCGGCTGTATATATGCACATGCAGTATAGATAAATATATACCAGTTGAGAACAAGCGACACAAGTTTTTAATATATTACTTTTATAAACGTTTAAACGGTTTGCTCATATTCCACATCATTAAATTGAGCTATTTTTATTGAATATTTATATTTTATTGTCTTAATTTTAATTATAAAAGTTTTAATATTTATTATTTAATTTCTATTGTACTTAAGTAATTATACACATACTTACTTAATTAAAAATTGATACTTCGCATTCATCATATTTCTATTTTTAATTTTTAAAAATATACAATTTCGTTTTGTAGTAAAAATCGAAATTGCATCAATCTAATAAAAATCGATCTATTTCACTTAAATTGTCTTAAATTGAAATTGTATTGGCATGCGTATGAGTGTTATTTGTATCCGTTAGATATTTAGCTAACGCGATAATATTCATAATCAGTACACGACTACTGATCACTTTGCTTGGTCATCATCACTTGCTGATACTCTGTTTCAGTCCTACTACTTTCAACAGCTATCATTCGAAATATTTTCGTACGTGGATAGATGTCGAGCTTAAACACGTGAATTTGTCTAAGTTCCGCAATACTCATGTATTGTAATTTGTTTTTTCTAATGAACAAAACTCTAACATTTTCTCAATTAACAATATTCTTTAAAGCTTTCATTTTAGAATGCATATATATTTTTTAATTTAAAATCTGAGCTACAAATTGAGTCGATTTACGTTAAGAATGCTAAAGGCCACAGATCATGATATTTGGCACATTCTGCGATTGCCCTTTAGAAGGAATCATATAAATTTTCACGTATATAGAAGCACAACTTTAGTGACGTAAACACACAAATACATATTATCATATGCCTGTTATAAAATTTAATTATATTATTGTATTAGATTACTCATCGATACCAAAAGTTATTAATAATAAATTATATTAATATTTAATTTCAATAACAATTAAATTATAAACATATAAATCTAAACAAATTATTACCCGTTAATTTTATATATTCAGTTAAGAGAAGTTATCATCAATATTGAAATAGCTAGTAGGTTTTGCATTTTTCATTACTATAGCCCGAAATGAATTAGCGATTATTAAATCTAAATGATTTTGTGCGTGTTTTTATTCGTCATTCTACCAAAGATAAAAATTGTAATAAATATTTGATTTTGACAGTATTTTTATAACTCCGCAATATATGCTTTAGGGAATGTTCATAACGATAGTATATTTATCATACGAGCATAACACAAGCATTTACAGGAGTTATTATTCTTGACCCTAGGTATATTGGACAAAATTAGGCTATGTCAATGATAATGTATTTAAAGTAGTTTATAGACGAGGATGTTTTTTAGAAGTTAATAAAGAACTAGTCATTAACGGGTTGTTTTTATAATTTGCTTGCTTATACTCTGAATCTTAGTCTCGCTAGCTCTAATTTTTCGTGAAAATTCGGATCGTTCATTTTGTACTTTTTGTATTTTCACTATTCAGTTTATATTTTAAACAACGTATTTATAAGCTCAGTTACTTGTATATATTATTTTAGGGTGGAGTGAATGCTGCTCTGGGAAATATGGAACCTGACGACTGGCGATGGCACTTTTATGATACAGTTAAAGGATCTGATTGGCTCGGAGATCAAGATGCAATTCAGTATATGTGTGAAGAAGCTCCGCAAGCCGTTATTGAGGTATCACTTATAGTTTATTTTCTACTATTGTTTCTACTATCGATAACATAACCGTTATCAATTTCTGTAAATTTTTTCAATTTTACCACGACTCTTGTAAATAAGTATAAAAACATTGTTTTGTTCAGTAAAAAATATTTCACACAAATTACTAGCACTACAGATCTTTTGTTTGTTTTAAAAATTATAAATATTTATAATTTATAAAATATTAATTTATTTATAATTAAATTTATAAAAATTTTATTTATAATTAATATTTATTAATTAATATTAATTAATTTTATAATTTATATAATATTATAAATGCATATTATAATATATTGATATCATTTTTAATTTATGACTGAGACGGATTGCTATTTTTAATATTGTCTTTGTATGTTATAAAATTTCAACGATTGAATTGTTGATTTTGATATTTATAATACAATTGTTGAAAACGCACTAGATGTGCAAAACGAACAATAAAACACCGTTTTTCAATATGATGCCTCTTTTTTCGATAAAGTTTCACTACAAGATTTATCATTTATATCATACAATAAAGTTATTTTATATACTAAAGCGTCGATATTATATATGTTTGGTATAACAATAAACTATTAACTATCTGAAATAACAATTAACCTATTACAATTTTGCTGAAGAAGGCTTCGACGGAAACGTTAAAATAAAGTGTCATATCCGTTTTGCCAGTTTATATTCAATGACTGCATTTTAAATATGTTGTCTAAGGCATATGCTGCCTTCTATGTTTAGCTTGAAAATATTGGAATGCCTTTCAGTCGAACTAAAGAAGGTAAAATATATCAGAGAGCATTTGGAGGTCAGAGTTACAATTATGGGAAAGGTGGACAGGCGCACAGATGTTGTTGCGTTGCCGATCGAACTGGCCATGCTATTTTGCACACACTTTATGGCCAATCTCTTCGCTATAATTGCGATTATTTTATCGAATACTTTGCATTGGATATTATGATGAACAAAAACGGTCGATGTGTTGGAGCAATGTCGATGAACCTGGAGGACGGAACATTTCACCGATTTCATGCTAATAATACTGTCATTGCCACTGGCGGCTATGGTCGTTGCTATTTTTCGTGCACTTCTGCACATACGTGTACCGGTGATGGTACCGCAATGATCGCCCGTGCTGGTTTACCAAATGAAGACATGGAGTTTATACAATTTCATCCTACCGGTATACTCCTTGAAATTATATTCCTTGCTTATGTTTTCTCTTAGGTATATACGGAGCTGGTTGTCTAATGACAGAGGGTTGTCGCGGTGAGGGAGGATATTTAGTGAACAGCAAGGGAGAGCGTTTCATGGAAAGATACGCACCGAATGCCAAGGATCTAGCTTCACGGGATGTTGTCTCTCGATCCATGACCATTGAAATCCGTGAAGGAAGGTATTGTTGAAATAACATTTCCTTTGCTTACCTAGTGTTGTGCTATATAACTTGCTTCTAATACTACATTTAATAATTATTATATACTAATTAATAATATAATATAATATAAATATATATTATAATAATTATATAATAATTATTAATATAATTATTATATACTGAGATATTGTATACATATCATCGTATACCATATCATATGCATTATACTAATTATTTGTATTAATTTTAAATGTCATTTTACCAATACGAGAACAATAGTGATTTATTTATCGACGTTTCGTCAATCTCAGTTTGTGATTGACTTAATGACTGAGATTGGCCGAAACGTCGAAAAATAAATTATTGTTGTTCTCGTGTTGGTAATATGCTATTTAAAACTAGCATAAGAGTACACACGAATGTAAATCTCTCAGATAATGTACATTTTAATGTATACTATTAATTTATAATATATAATTAGTATATACATTAGTTTAAAGCCACCATTTAAACTTAAAAGCTTTTTTTAAGTTTATGTCCTCAATTGTCGTCTCTGAGTTTAAACAAATTTTAAACCACTTGTACATATCACTTATTTACCAAATTCTACTAATTATAAACCGATGTGGTGATCATTTTCTTCAATAGAATACCTATTGTGTCTCTTACTGTATTACAACGATGTTTAATCAACGACTATCTAGTTTGTAGCAGTCTTTGGGTTCAGTCTATTCGTAAATTTTACTATCAAAGTAACACTTGTATAGTTCAATTAAAAGTAGTAATTTAAATACTAACTGTAAGCTTTCAAATTCTTTGACTACTAATTTAATTATTTTAAGATATTGTGATTAATGACTACTAATATTTTTGTATATAAATTTACCATCGTTATTTTGGACATTGATGCATATTCGATTGAATGTTTGATATCAATGTCGCTATAGACAGATGTATTATGCAATTTTAAAAACAACCACTTTATACTGATATTATATTCCTCAAAATTGACTTTTCATGATTATCAAATCTACTTTAGATATAAAATTTCATTTAATTGACTATTTTAGTTGATACAAGTTTATTTAGGTTTGTAAAGTTTAGTCCACTGAACGTTATTTTTCAATTCATTTTTCTTTCGAACTGTCATTATAAATTAAATTTGTATTCTCTAATTAATGTAAATTTTAAGTTAGTTCTTACTTTTATAAAATTCTTTAAAGAATTTTGTTAGTATTATTTTTTATTATATTTTTGTTAAGTTAAGATTGAAAAGATAAAAGAAGAGAAAATCGCTTCTTTGTTCTTCTTGTTAGTCTATTATATTATATTCAATATAACTATTCTATTACATTGACTTGAAAATGAACCTTAAAAAACTAGAGAGTTAAAAACTATCAGTCGACTCGGAAAACTTGAGATAAAATAAATGCAATAAGCTTCTGTTAAGTTAATGTATTAATCGTAAAAATATATAACATTGTTTAAAAAAATATTTCCATATTTTGATAATCTTTTCTAAGTTGAAAGCTTTAAGTTAAAGTTCAAACTATTAAAGTTTATGCCACTTTAAAAGACAATGTAAACATGTCTAGCATAAATGGCATATCATAAATAATTAGAAATCAATCCCACTATAATCCCACTTTTCATCATCAAAACATAATTATAATAATTATTTAAAATATAATTCGTATTAAATTAATATAATTTAATTTCTTCATTGATCGGTTTCATATTATAATCGTGTGGTTCTATCAATCCTATCACATCACTGTACACTACAATCAGAGTGGGTTGACCTCACCAGCAGTGAGTCTACGCATACATTTCGCGTTTCGGTCCTGTTTCTGTTGAATTCCTTGTCCACGAAATGTTAGTTTATGTTTGGATTATATACCAAATCACACAATTTATGTGTTTTATAGTTGGTGTGTGCGGTAAGTATTATTCGCAATTCGATCCCACCACACACTGAATTTTTAATTATTCGTTCATTTTATTAACCGTACCGTAAACCGTAAGCTGTAGGAATTCAGCAGAAAAAATAACAGGACGGAAGCAAAAAATGTATGCAAGGGTTCACTGCTGATGAGGCCCACCCACTCTTATTATAGTGTATTGTGATGCTGAGATAATTGAAAGAATCACACGAGGAAAATATGAAACCGACCAATAAAAGAATACGGATCTTGTAAGCAAGATTCACAATAACAAAACATATTGTTTATCCATAAAATGTTCTCGCTTAAGAGTGTAAATTGATAATATAATTATCAATTATTAGTTTTACACATACCAGGTATAAAATACCCGAAACAATTGCTTACAACTGATTACACCCAACTGTAATCGACGCTGCTGCTTTTTCATATTAACGCAGATGTTTTTTATATCGACGCTGTTCTCGTCGCTTGCTGCTATCTACTAGCTACTATTCACTTGAATTGTTTATGCATAGGAGTATACTTATTTCGACAGGAAGAACTATAATTTACATAAATACAACTAAAACCTATAACAATTTACTTGACAATATGATGTCCATATATTGATAAGAATCCAGTTAGAAAAGCGTGTCAGTTTATGAAACGCGGACAACCGTGTATTAATTTTTTACCAATCAGTAAATGCCTCTAATCACTCCTGACAGCAGGATCGATTAAATAATTTTTCGATCTAGAATTATGATGCGGCGATCGCGCAGTTGAATGCATCAATTTATTACCAAAAAGATCAAATTAGTTGCGTATAGATGATAAGTGTTTAAAATCGATTGTTTCAAGCCCTATTTGTAATGATAACGGGAGTAACTCTAAGAACATATTCACTCTTAACTTTGGTCATAGCTTTGCGTGTATTATATGGTTAGAAATCGCTCCTATGGTATTAGCTACAACTGAAACAGATAACTTTGTACCTACGCTATTACAAATAATACCGAATTGTGAAAAGCAAACTAAACGAGCTTGTAATGTAAAAATTTAGTTAACGTTTTATCAGTACATTAGATGCTCAAGCTATGAACGTTTATTTAAACTGCCACCAAAATTAGAACACCGTTTAAAACCAAAACGTCGAGATTTGTCCTAAATGCTCATGTTTAATATTAGCTCTTCTATGGAGAATACTCTATTTATCTGTCTAAATCCACAAAGTTCTGGATTTACCAATAACCGGTATATTTAGTTGCATTTTGGCGCGTTTCTTGGGAAAGTAATCACGTATGAATCCAATAGTTTTCGCTGACACCACTGATGACCAAAATTGCTCTTGGCAATGTCCGATAGCGTTAAAACGCTTATTAATTTTGAGAGTTTCTGTTCATGGATATAATAAGCTGTTTGCTGTTTCTATTTTATTTCATGATAGATACCATTTATGTATCTGCAAATTCTGTACCCAATTGTGCGAAGGGCTCTATCATATTTTCAACGACGCGGTGCAAAAGTTGTAGCCACTGAAAAAATCTGTGACATTGTGAATTACTACTCATTCGCTTACATGCTTTACAAACTGCGCCCCGAATTTGATATTTTCATCGCCATGCCGAAATCTGGAATGATAACAAAATAAAAGTTCTACTTGTATATTTGTCTATTAACTGTTGTCTTGTTGTTCTTCAAGTTCATTTTGTTTTTGTGTTGTTCTATTTTATGTTTACCAACAAATACAAAGCTAAGTTGTTTAATGAATTCGCCTCATACTTTTATGTTATTGGTATTTATACATTATATCCTATTTTATTACTTTTTGAGATAATTTTTTGTCTTTCAGGGGTGTTGGACCAGAAAAGGATCACATATATTTGCAGCTAAACCACCTAGACCCCGACCTTCTTCGAACTAGACTTCCTGGTATCTCCGAAACTGCTCATATTTTTGCCGGAGTTGATGTTACCAAAGAGCCTATTCCTGTCCTACCAACCGTACATTATAATATGGGAGGCATACCGACTGATTACAAAGGCCGAGTAAATCTCAGACTTTACTTGAACCATGATCAGACTTTACTTGAAATATTTATATTTGAATGTAGGTCATTACTCACGAAAATGGTACTGATAAAATTGTTCCTGGATTGTATGCTTGCGGAGAGGCTGCATGTGCTTCAGTACACGGAGCAAATCGATTGGGAGCTAACAGTCTACTTGATCTTGTAATTTTCGGACGAGCATGTGCAAATTCTATTGCAGAAGTTGATAAACCAAATGACAAGATTCCTGATCTCTCCAAGGTAATTCAATTTCGTAGATATCAGTATACATCAATTATAGATAATCAATATTTTTGAATATTGATTATATTAATATTGATAATATCTTTACCTTTTAAAATTGTGAATTAATCTATTCGATAAGTGGAGTTTAATTTAATAGATAGTTACTCATTTATTACTAAATTATTACGTGTTTAATCTCCCTATTATTAATAGCTATTAAATATCCAAATATTTAATTTAACAGAGAACGTTTTATGTTTGATGTTTGTTAGTGTTTGAATTGCTTTCGCCATACTATGGTTTTCATCAGTAGAATATACTCTAGGCTGCCCGAGGCAGAGAAACTCCTAGACAGCGCAAGGATGTCGATGCTGATTTACAACTGTGCACTAGCGCTGTTGGTGTTCAATGCTGCAGTTGCGTATCAGTGTCACCATCCTTGCGCTATCTAAGAGTCTCTCTGCCTTAAGTAGTCGAGAGTATCTCCTACTGATGATAGTATATGACAGTATATGCGACAGTATATGCTATGATAATATATTTATTTATTTTTATGTGGCAAATGCGTGCCGGCGCACGCTTACATGACCACAACAACAAAAAATCTAAATATGTTTCGCGGAGGTGAGTACGGAGGCGGTATTTGAATGCAATAAAGGAGGGAGCGCGGCGGAAGTCGAGTGGAGACTGATTCCAGGCGAGTGGAATGGAGCCGAGGAAGGATCGGAGACCGTAGTTGTTGTAGTAGTTGGGAACATAGAATAAGAGGGAATTACGGGAACGCAGTGATAGAGAGGTGGGACGAGTGTCGTCAAAAAAGGGAGGTTGATGAACGATGGGGAGCCGACATCGATGAGACGAAGAGTTACGAGAAGAAGGCGGAGTTGTATGCGAATGTGGATGGTAGGCCAGGAGAGTTAAGCAAGATATGTGGATGTGTGGTCAAAGCGACCGAGATGTAGGAGCATTCGAACGGCGGAGTTGATGATGCGTTGTAGGGGTAGGATGATGGATTTAGGAGAATTGGCGAAAAGGCTGAGGCAGTAATCGATTTTAGGGAAAAGCAATGAAAGAAGAGACACACATGAACAGCAGATATCACGGAGAATTAAGTTAGACGAGTGGATCTTGTCGCGGATGAAGGGTTTAAGGGAAATGTTTTCATCGAAATGGAATCCTAAGAAAGTAAGATTGTGGACTATGGCGATGATTGATGATGTAAAAGACACAGGGGGATGAGATATGTTAGGTTAACGTGGATGATCCACATTATTTTGTACTTGTCGGGGTTGATAACGATATGAAGATTAAAGAGACGTTTGTAGAAAGAAGAAAGACAGTTCGATGCAGAAATTGCGATATCGTGTATACGATGTGCGGGTGCATGAGCATATATGAGGATATCTTCAGCGTATTGCATAACGTTAAAGAAGTAAGGTTTGATAACTTGAGAGAGATCGCCGCGTTGAAGAAATAAAATCACGGGTCCTAGGACTGAACCTTGTAGGACCCTAAGAAAATAAGGATGAGAGGAGAGGATGATGAATTTGAACGGGCTCGAATTATGATATCAATAATATCATGTTATAATATTATTAATTAATGTGATGTTATATTGTTTATATTGGAGTAATAATAACGCAGTAGATATTTTTTTAATTTTTATTTCTGTATTTCGTCATATATTAGCGGATGAATTCGTTTTTTAGGATGCTGGCGAAAAGTCGATTGCAAATATTGACTTTCTTTTACATAACAAAGGTAGCATACCGACTGCAGTATTGCGTCTCGAAATGCAAAAGGTGTATGACGTTAATGTTTTTGATAAAGCAAATTAGTTATAACTTGTGGGTTTTCTTTTTCTAAACTGCAGGCTATGCAAAATCACGCGGCGGTGTTTAGAGAAGGAAAGACTCTTAAGACTGGATGCGATTTGATGGCCCAAATCTATAAGAAGCAAGATGATCTAATCGTAAGATATTTTAATGACGTTTAGAATGTTTAGCTATTTTGTTATTTTTCGTCATTGCACTATTAACGTGAAACATTGCGGAAACTGAATTGCTAAATTACGAATTGAAATAATAAATATAGATTTTGAACTTTTTGGTATATGCGTCTAGGTGAAGGATAAGGGACTTGTCTGGAATTCAGATTTAATTGAAACACTAGAACTGCAAAACCTATTGACAAATGCCGTCCAGACAATTGTGAGTGCAGAGGCTCGTCGCGAAAGTCGAGGTGCTCATTCAAGAGAAGACTACAAGGTACTTTTTAAAATAAAAATATGGCTGCGTATATGCATTTTTTTTTCAATTATTAAAGCTGCATTGTCTTTACATTTGACTGCCATCTAGTTTGTGGCACTACTGAGATATCTGTCTTAATTAATGAAAAATGCTCAAACATTTAATATATTTCATTTCAACAGGACTCGGCAAATTATTTCTACTGCATATGTTCAATGATTCATTGAGTACAATCAATTTTATCTTTTACATCTTATAAAAAAATGCACAGCTTTCATAAATTATATGGCTGAACCTTTTTAACTTAACTTGAATTTCTTGCATCTATTCATCAAATTATACGAAATAAAAATCATGGTTGTTTACATTCAGTACAATTTTCCGTCACTTCATTTGGAGACAGTCTCTACTTTAATATGCTTCATTGTACCAACAAGTAGATATATACCTGCTATCCATTTATAACATTTTTGAACAATCTCTTGATGTGTATTTTTAAATTTAACTGTTGACAATCTCGTGTAATTAATTGCTGCATTATTGTTTTTTTTTCGAGCGACTTAACTATCACTTAAAATAGAATCCATGGAGATCTCCGTTTCACAAGCGCTCTTCTGCCGTTTTTTTAACAATTAAGATGTTTGTCATCATCCACATATTCCCTATGTTTTTTAAATCTTTAATGGCGTATTTATGTTTAAATCTACGATTTCGTCCAATCCCCGTTAGCTGATTTTTGTATTAGATTGTAAATTGAAACGTTTTTATGTTTAATAACAGCATTCAATCTTGCTATTAAAAATTCAAATAAGTACCGATTATTATAGTGTCGAACTCAATGAGTTCATTAATAAACTAAGCAAGATTTAATTAGTGCCTGCTAGTTCGTTTGATCATTTTTGCGAACTATCAGTTTCATACATTACACTTTTGTTATATAATTTCCTGTAAATCGATTAAATATTGGCCGTGGAGATTTTCTTTCCTCCATACAGTTCATTTATTGAACTGTAAAATTCGTAAAATCTTTTTAATACTTCAGCAATCATAAATACATTTGCTGTTTGTCATATGTAAAATATATGCTGTTAAGATGTAAAATTAAAAATTTGGAAATCAGGGTTATATGTAAAAAACGAATAGCGGTAATTTTTCTTTGAATTCTTCCGGGTATTGTCTCATTTAATTATAATATATGTATAGTACAGATGAAATGTATACTTTCCATGCACATTTTTCTTGCGGTAATACTCGTCGTGACTTTGTCAGTAATTAACGGCAACCGCACTAATTTAATTAAATTTAATCAATTTTTAAAGGTGATTAGAAATTGCTTGCACACAAGCTGAATTAATTAATGGAAACTTGGATATGCTTTTAGTTTTATATAGTAGTATGTTTTTCTATGGAACGACATGATTTATTCATTAGCTTTCATTGAATTCGTGATTTGATTTCCAGTATTGTATACTCGCTATTTATATTAAACAAAACTTATCAGCATATTTTTGCAGGAACGTGTTGATGAAATTGATTACTCTAAGCCTGCCGAAGGTCAAACGAAAAAGTCATTTGATCAGCATTGGCGTAAACACACACTATCAGTTAGCGATGAGAAAACCGGAAAGGTAATCTGGATATGGTACTTTTAAAAATGAAATTTCTTATATTCGCTTTTATAGGTGACGTTATCGTACCGACCGGTAATTGATCACACTTTAGATTCGACAAAAGTCAAAACACTGCCACCGTTTCCAAGAAAATATTAACGGTAGTAGTTCCTGGAAAGTAATACTTATCGCTCCAAATTACCAAAACAATATATATTTTGAATATACAACAACAAATCTTCCACGTAAAATTGATTTGGTGGCTTTCATAAAAGCAGATACAGAGCGATGGTTCTACTCTAAACTATTGTCGAAATTTTCTCAACTACGTATTCATTCTTAGTATGCTTATGTTCGTTCTACGAGTTCCATAGTATATTGACAAATTGTTTTTTATCTATGACACACAGTGTCATAACATCACTATGATGTTATTATTTAAATATAACAATTTAAGAAAATGTTCATTTTCATTTTTTTGTAATTTACACTTATCTATTGCAGCTCTAGTAGTAACTAAACCTTAATTAATAAAGTAACTTTTATAAATAATATTGTAATATATTAAATATTACATAGTATTTAATATTACAAAACATTAAAATTTAATAACCATTAAAATGCAACTTTTCTAATATTAAATCGACCATGTTAATTATTAATTGTTTATTTTTTTTATTGTAACTGATCTGTTATTAATTTTTTAATAACTGATCTGTTGTACCTTTAGCTAGTAGCTTTGATGTAACTTAGACAGTAATCAAGGGGCGAGCAAATCAGCTACAATCGAAAGAGTAAGAATGCAATAAAAACATTACCACTACGATATTTCGTTGGCAAAGTTGGTTTATTAATTTTCATATATAAATTTGTAAAGGAGAGTGCAGCCGGCGTACATAATAAGATTACATGACTATATTAAATATCAAGTATAAATTTAAAAATCTAAAGTTTAGGATTTGTTTTCTTTAGTTAGTAGTGGTTTGTTATTGTTTTGTTTTAATAAAATTACACAATTTTGTTTGTTAATTTAAATTTTGTTTTTATATAATTGTGTTTTTATTTTTTTTATTGTCGTAACCCATTTATTCGAAAATGTTTGTTATCGTATTTCTGCATGCAGCTAAAAAAACTAAGAGATAAAAATATAAAATTACTTCTTATCAATATTCCAAAATGTATTATAGACTCAATATATATATTTGATAAATTATATATAAATTTGGAATATATATAAATTTTATAGACAATATATATAAATTTGATAAATAAATTGTATTTTATCTCACAAGTTTCGCTTTTCTAAAACTTTATATATAGTAAATATATATGGAGTCTATATGTATCAAATTTTCAGTGAATTTGATATTGTCTTTGCATTAATAACAAAGATATTCAAGAAATTGTTTCGATGGTTTATTTCGAAAAAAATTAACCCCCCCCTCCCCTCCATTTTCATAAAAATGACAAAAGATAGAACGTTTCAAGAATGATGGAAGCTAGAATATTTTTAAATTGAGGTTAAGAACCAACTTATTTGCATAATCTTATAGAGTAAGATAAGAAGTATCAAAAAGGTGTTCTACATAAGACTCTGCAAACAACGGTGAAGAATATAATAAATATAAAGGGTCTTTCCACAAAGATAAATTTAAAAAGATGTGTAGTGTCGTTCCTGGCCAAAACAATTTCTTAGCCAACAAACTAATTGAAGAAATTACGAATTTTCTTGAAAAAAAGTTTAACAACGGATTTTGTATCAATTATTAGCGATATATTGTGCGGTAAATTTTTCAAACTCTCTAAATGCTATTGATGCACTCTTTAAATGCTAATCAACATAAGAAAGTTAAGTTGATAACTTATGAGACGTATGATGAAATTGCAAACTTCAGATCGAAACTTTTCCTTTTCAAAACATTTAAGCGAAAACATCTTGATGCATTTTCCATGTTGTTCAAAATTGGAGTATCATTTTGAACTTGATTTGTTCGCTCATGTATCAAAATTAGATAATGTCCAATCCGAATTTGACAAACACTTCGAAGACTGAACACCACCAAACCATCTTTTTTCTCTAACCAATTTTTCTTTCTCTGCTGTAAGAGCGTACCTAGAATTATAATTTGAATTGATTGATTTTCAAAATAATACTGTCTTGAGAGGATAATATCGAGAAGTCAGCGTCCCTGCCATATAGTCATATTTAAGTGATAAATTCCAGGTGATAAAAAAATTTGCTTCGAAGATTTTATGCATATGGAAGTACTTATCTGTGTGAGAAGCTTTTTTGTATGTCGCTTAATAAAAATACTTTCAGATCAAGGTTGGCAGAAATGCATTTATCTTATATTTTAAAGATTTCATGCTCCCAAAAATTGACTCAATTTTTATTTTATTGTGAATATTTTTTATAAAATATCTTTAAAATACTAATCTAAACGTTTTGAATTGTCATTGAAATACGTATTTTAAAAAAAATCATTTTTAGACTATTTTTAAATGCACGGCCCTCGAGAATAAACTTTTTATTAAAAAATGGCCTGTCAGCTTATATCAGAGGTGGGCATCTACGGCCTCGGAGGCCGCATGCGGCCTCCGAGCCTAGTTTATGCGGCCTCCGAGCATTTTTCAAAAAAAGGCAAGATAGAAATTATCATATTAACAATGTATTTTTTCTCTAATTTTTTATTTAGATACTTTTCCTTTGAATCTTATCATTTTTTGATATTTACAAGAAAATTTTTGGTTACCCCATCAGATGTCATCGCAAAAAAAGAGAAAGATAGATTCAGAGAATAGAGTTTTTAATATAGAATGGGAATATGATTACTTCTTTGTTCAGAGTAAAAACGGGATGGTGTGCTTAATTTGTAGAGCTAACTTAACAACGATCAAGAAATTCAATGCAGAAAAACATTATGGCACGCATATCAATATGCCAATATGTAGACTTGATGGTGAGTGTAGAAAAGAGAAAATTCTAGAACTAAAAAAATCAATCAAAAAACAACAAACATTATTCAAGAATATATTCAATTTGGGACTTTTACAAACAAAAGCGAGCTATTTGATTGCACATCTTATGGGTAAAAGAGGAAAGCCATATTCCGACTCAGAATTCATCAAAGAGGCCATAACTACAACAGTAAAATGCATAGATCCAGATAAAGTTGAAAAATATGAGAATCTTGCGCTCTCTCGGCGAACAATAGTCAGTCGCCAAACCGATATTGCGAAAAATTTACAACAAAAACTATCTTTTCTCTTAGCAGATCCAAATGCATTCTATTCATTGGCTATTGATGAGTCAACTGATTCTACTGACTCTGCCCAATTACTCATTTTTATACGAATCGTTGACAAAAATTTCAATCTACGAGAAGAACTATTAGGTATGCAAACTCTAAAAGGGCAAGCTCGTGGAATTGACATCTTAGAAAAAGTGCAAGATCAAATTCAAAAATCAAAAGTCAATCCAGAATTTCTAGTGAGTATTTGTACTGACGGTGCTCCTTCAATGGTAGGAAAAAATTCGGGATTTATTGCAAAGATGAAAGATATTATTAAACCACTGGAAATTCGTTCCTTTCATTGCATATTACACCAACAAAATCTTTGCATAAAATCCGTTTCATTGGGATCAGTTTTCAAGAAAGTGAACGAAATTGTAATTTTCATTCGTTCAAACGCAACAAGACACCGCCAATTCAGATCAATGATGGAAAATGACGAGTTTCACGGCAGTTATGATCTCTTATACCACTCAAGCGTTAGATGGCTTTCTGAGGCAAACGTTTTGAAGCGAGTATTTGATATAAGAGAGAAAATAATTCAATTCTTTTCAAATCTGAACAAGAGTTGCGATCTTTCAAATATTTATTTCATAATCGACATGTCATTTCTAGTTGATATCATGATGAAGCAAAGAGAGCTCAATCTTTCTTTACAAGGTCAGAAAAATAACATTTTTGCTTCTTGGAAAAAGGTGAAGGCATTTCGTGCAACCATCATATTATTGAGAAACCAAATCAAGGACAAGCATTTTTCAAAAATTCATTTTACATATTTGCACGAAGTTACACGTCTGAACTATCCGACAGCTGAAATGCTTGAGAATTATGAAAGATATTTGACTGATCTGCACACCCAATACCAATCTCGATTCAATGATTTTGACGCATTTGAGTCAGAACTGACGCTTGTATTTGAGCCCCATCTTGTCGAAATTCATAAAGTAGAAGAGGAATTTCAAATCGAAATAATCGAGTTGCTGAATGATAATATTCTTATCAATCGCTTTGTTCAGAATCATGATATCTACGATATATGGCGCTTCGCATCAAAATATTCAGCCCTACAGAAAAATGCTCAGAAGATATTGACTATATTTTCAACAACTTACTGTTGCGAATCTGCATTTTCCCACATGACGAAGATAAAATCATCACAAAGAACATCTTTATCAGACAATCATCTTGAAGAAAGCCTCATTCTGCGAACAAGTAACCTAGAACCAGACATTGATCAATTAACACAGGCTAAATATAAAAAAAAGTTTGGATCAAATGAATGAATTGATTCTTAGCACCAAGTGGATATGATTCTGTTTTTATTACATATTTTTTCAAAAAGATCGAATTAATTATTTCATACTCATGTGGCCTTTTCAATTTTTGGAAACTTCGATTTGGCATTTTGATGCTCAGCCCTCGCCCACCCCTGGCTTATATGAACTCGGCATATTAAATTCATAAACAAAATGAGTTTGATTAAATAATATTTTAGCTACTTGTGAAGTTTACACACAATGAGCTTTATGTTAAATTGAATATTAAAAAATACACATGTTTTAATTTTTAAAATGAGATAATGATTTATTTATTTAAAATACATTTATTCATCGTACATTTTGTATATTAATATCAAGGATGATGATATTTAACAAAACGGAAAGAGTGGTCTACACTTTCATTCGAATAATCGTCTTCAAAAGCGCCTTATAAGACAGGCATTTATAATTAATGAACATGACTTTTATTATTATTTTTAGCTAAATATCGAGTAAATAAAGTTTTATAATTAAAATTATTTTCATTATTCTAAATTGATAATTTTATTTTATTGTTCCAATTTATTTTTTATCAATTCATACACGCCGTGTAATAAAAAATTGCTTGCATCGTAAACGTACATATTACCTACGCTACAACCAATATTTTGCAAAAAGGCAATGCCGAAGACGGTAATCAAAATAATTCAGATGGGTACTACGATCTATTAAGAAAACTGATTAAGCAATAATATGTAATTCTTAGTTCAGCAAATTTCTAATTTTGATTCTATGTCCAAGTTATTTTTATGCTTTCAATCCCGAGGAAAAATCAGTGTTTTAAATTTAATTTTTTATTTATTAAATTCTTCATTGATCGGTTTCATATTATAATCGTGTGGTTCTTTCAATCCTATCAGCATCATTGTACACTACAATCAGAGTGAGTAGACATATTTAGTAATGAATTAAATTTGTGCTCTGCGAACTCTGCATATACAGTATATTCTGTATACACTGATTGTATCATACTCTTCAATGTACTTGAACCGAGAACAAAAGAAAGGCTTTATATGAACATCGAAAGCAACAACAATGTATAAATTACAGTACATTCTCCTATCGACATAATTAGACAAATAGTTCGTTGATCGACGAAGACTTATGGATCTACAGAATTCCATGGACGGTATATGTTATTTGGCTACTTGGTTTTATTGGCCTGTTTTATTTTGTTAACAATTCTCGTTTTGTAGTCGATGCGTGGAATTAGTAACTGCTTGAATGGTGTTTAATTTCGTTGGTGTATCTTAAATATCAGGGATAAACATTTCTCGGCTTGACATTGTAATTTTGAGGATATTGACTTTTTTGAATATATTTCGATCAGAATTGCACGGTATCGAGTTGAAACGTGGTATAATTTCCATTAGGATAGATCAAACTAGATCGTAGTTCTCGTTTGCATAAATAAGCTTCGATTATTAATTAGTATACAACAACATTTACATCGCGGTCTGTCGCATTTACGGCATTTATGGGGATTTACATTTTGTTTCTTTGATCTTTCTTCAATATTCGAACTAATTATTAAGCGTTTTATTACCTGTGAGGATTTATAATAGTATACATTTGATATTTTGATTCTAGCGTTTTGCATATTAGTTCTGCTTTTTGCCGAATCCATTTATATTTATTTTGCTTAATACTGGGTGATATGATATAACTACAATGGTATCTTACAATTATGTTTTGATGTATTATATATATATATATATATATATATATATATATATATATATATATATATATATATATATATATATATATATATATATATATATATATATATATTGATAGCTTTTTTTACCATACGTGAATCTGACTTTTTTTAATACATCTGTATATTTCTTTATAGCTAAATCCTCATACTTTGAAATTCCATGTTAACTCCTTTATCCATTTTTCTATCTTTTTGACGTGCTACAAATGTTGAATATTCTCATTGTCTCATTTATATAATTAAAACCATTTTTGTTCATCGTGGATGATTATTTCTAACATGAATGTATTTGGAGTTTGATTTTGGCATCTTGTGGAACGTTGCTTTTATATTTCCAACATCACTTCTGTAAACGCAAATATCTAAGAGTTTATGGAGTTTGTATATTCGTAGTAACTTAATGGACTATCGGCATTCATCACAGTAATGAAGGTTTCTAAGCTTTCTCTTCCATGCTTTCACACTAAGAAGATATTATTATTGTTACAACAGCCCAGGAGCATAAGCTCAAATTGGCTGGATCACATAGCTCAAAACAAAAAAACAGAAAATAAAGAAATAAAAGGTGAAACTGTCATTATCGTGATTTAATAATT
>WNNJ02000057.1:0-24284 GCA_012934845.2 Pomphorhynchus laevis | reverse complement strand
CTGAAAGCAGATACATCATCATCGAGGCGAGATTGTGGAGAAGCAGATTCGGAAAGCTTTAAGTTTGATATGATTATACAGCGATCGCGCGAAGGAAAACGATTTCGTGGAAGTGGTGGACGGACAGAGCTGGTTGGAGTCGAGGTAGATGAGCAGATAGAAGTGGAAATGACAGGGGTGCTTGATAAAGAATTAATATTGGTTGGAGCAAGTGTGACAGGAGCGGGGTGTTGAATCGGTTGATCAGAGATGTGACTGGATATGATTTTAAATGAAGGATGTAACTTATTGGGAAGTGTTACGTGGGAGGTAGAGTAAGGAGAATTAAAATAGGTTGGGGCATGAGTGACAGGAATGGAGTGTTGAATTAGTTGATCGGAAATGTTACTGGAAATGATTTTGATGGAAGGGTGTAAATTATTGAGAGGTGATACAGGGGGGTCGAGTAAGGAGTTCGTGAGGAGAATAAAGAAGTTTGAGATTTATTTAGATTGGGGGAGGAATAGGAAAGAGGAGGTACGAGATGAAAAGCTTTGCCGTTAGCATTGTTAGAATGAGAAAGATTAATGGAAGTTTGGTACGTAGTTGAACGAGGAGTGTGTGAGAGAGTAGGTTCAATAATGGGATTATATGATGCGAAGTCAGGTGTTGATGCGAGGGAAACATCTAAAACAGCATTGGTCTGAGTGGTAGTGTGTGATACAGGAGTAGATGAGCAGGATAACTGTAGTAGTCGTACTGATGTACAAAAACCGCAAGTGAAATGTTTAAGTTTATACACTGAGTGGTCGGATATTTTAACACGAACAAGTGTCCATACATCGCAATCTTTGGAATCGCATCCAACTTCAAAGCTGGTATAACCATCATTGCATTTAGATGTGGAAGATTGTTGATCAGGAACAGGGATCTGAGATCGCGCTTTTTTAGGCATAACCTTTTATCGATAGATTGAGCTCAATCCGCGAGCGTAGCGAGCGGAACTGACAGGAATAATCTGGAACTGACAGGAATAATCTGGAACTGACAGGAATAATCTGGAACTGACAGGAATAATCTGGAATGTGTGTTTAAGCTGTTTAAATTTTTTGTTCTGGTTTAAATTTTTTATACAATACTTTTTGTATTGTATAAATAAAATACATTTACCAAAATTAGCCCACAAATGGTCAAGATTCTGTATAACTATTTAGTTATACTGCATCTTTAATGATTAAAAATGGGTTTTCCCTTGACTATAAATAAGATTTCCCTTCGACGTGGGCTCAAATTGTGTTTTGATATAATGAGCTCGTATGGTGAGTTCACATTTTTCATAATTAAACGTTAATTATATGGTAATATTTTCCTTTGATCACTTCACAATAATAGAGAACGCTAAGAATTCATCATCTGTCCATTTAGATGCAAGCTCATGGATTGGTCAAATATAATATGCGGGTTGACCCACCGAGTTCTCGATATTTGGAATTTTTTATCATATAAAATTATCATCGCCTCTACTGATAAAAAATTCAAACAGAGATTGGCATTGTAAATTGATTTGATCGGCTAGTATTTACGTCATAACTACATGCATTGAATTTTCTTTTTATTTACTTTGTAAAAATCGGGCAAAATCGAATGCCTTTTTGTAATAAATAAAAAACTTCGGTTGATTGGTCAACCATTTTCAGGATTCTGACTTTAAAAATGAAACAAAAATATCATGGTTACCATAAAAATGGCTTTGATCACTACCTTATGACTCCAAGTGAGCTGTCTTATCACAGGTTAAACAACATTAATATGTATGCATGAACTTATTTACAAATGGGTATGTTAATGTTTCAGATCATATATACCACGAATATGTTATCTTACTCCATTGCTCAGTTTAGATTTCCCATAGATTATTTAGTGTAAAAGAAGACAGTTTCTAAATTTGATTAATCAAGTTTCTATATCTGTAATTAGTTTATTTAATCTGAACTTATCTCTAGCTTTTCGTCTATTCGTATTATTCTGCTGTTCTGTTATTTAATATGATAATTTTTTATCAATGTTGTGGCCAAACATGTAGCCGCAGTTAAGTGATATGATTTGTTCTACTGGCATAACATAATAGACATATGAACTTTGTTTTCCATGTAATATGGCATCTTTATGAAAGTAGTCCGCATCTAGTTAGGTTGCGGAATCGATAACCAAGCAGTTCGTCCTGATGACTCCTTATCTTAATTATATTTTCCTTGGATCGAATTTTAGGACTTATTAGAAGGACCATTGGCCAGCTTGACGCATCCAGTTTTAAGTTAATTTACAATGCTTATGTCTTATCTTTAATGAGATACGCTTCACCTGTCTGTCACCCTCAAACTACGACAGAGATGAACATGTACGAATCCATATTACGCAAGGCCACACATCTTGTACCCAGCCAACGCAAGCTCTCATTCATTTTTCGACTTCACGCACTTGGTGTGACCACAGTGAAGAAATCTTTAAAGTCATCTGATTTAATGTTTGTGTGGACAGCGCTTAATGTTCAAAAAGGGCAGAGGGAACATGTTTGTCGCAAACTGTTCGAACTTCGAAATTCAAACAGATTGAGGGGACATCACCTCACGTTAAAGACCCACATGCGGAATCGATAACCAAGCAGTTCGTCCTGATGACTCCTTATCTTAATTATATTTTCCTTGGATCGAATTTTAGGACTTATTAGAAGGACCATTGGCCAGCTTGACGCATCCAGTTTTAAGTTAATTTACAATGCTTATGTCTTATCTTTAATGAGATACGCTTCACCTGTCTGTCACCCTCAAACTACGACAGAGATGAACATGTACGAATCCATATTACGCAAGGCCACACATCTTGTACCCAGCCAACGCAAGCTCTCATTCATTTTTCGACTTCACGCACTTGGTGTGACCACAGTGAAGAAATCTTTAAAGTCATCTGATTTAATGTTTGTGTGGACAGCGCTTAATGTTCAAAAAGGGCAGAGGGAACATGTTTGTCGCAAACTGTTCGAACTTCGAAATTCAAACAGATTGAGGGGACATCACCTCACGTTAAAGACCCACATGCGGAATCGATAACCAAGCAGTTCGTCCTGATGACTCCTTATCTTAATTATATTTTCCTTGGATCGAATTTTAGGACTTATTAGAAGGACCATTGGCCAGCTTGACGCATCCAGTTTTAAGTTAATTTACAATGCTTATGTCTTATCTTTAATGAGATACGCTTCACCTGCCTGTCACCCTCAAACTACGACAGAGATGAACCTGTACGAATCCATATTACGCAAGGCCACACATCTTGTACCCAGCCAACGCAAGCTCTCATTCATTTTTCGACTTCACGCACTTGGTGTGACCACAGTGAAGAAATCTTTAAAGTCATCTGATTTAATGTTTGTGTGGACAGCGCTTAATGTTCAAAAAGGGCAGAGGGAACATGTTTGTCGCAAACTGTTCGAACTTCGAAATTCAAACAGATTGAGGGGACATCACCTCACGTTAAAGACCCACATTCGTCCACGAAGAAGATTTAACACAATTGTCAACCGAACGTGGAAAAGCTGGAATAAGCTACCAAGTCAAGTGGTTTCGGCCTCCAGTATTTTGTCCTTCAAGAGAAATCTGAAGAATGTACTAACTTAAAACAATCGGATTTTCATTGATATATTTTTTTAACCCTGTACCCAGCCTGTACGAGCTCTACGCTCTTTTGCTGCTGTTGTATTTAATAATAATAATAATAATAATAATAATATTACATTGTATATTATTTATTAATTCAAATACTTAAATTTAAGTATAGTACAAAATATATATTTAAATATTGGGACAAAATATGTTTCCCCGTAGATATTGCATCGTTCCCAATAGGAAACATATATCCTTGTATTTGTCTTATTATATATTAGTTTCCTTTTCTTTTCAGTACACACCTCTTTATCTTATATATCCAATTAAATTCCATTTATCCAATTTACATCTTTAAACCACTTTACCCCATTAAATTCCATTTACCATCTTTAGCTCCATGTACCTAAATTATTCATTTGCTTTAACATTTTTACACTTTCTATCTACAAATTGGTTGCTATTAAAAATTACGAAAAATATAAAATGTATAATTATTAGATTAAACATAAAGGGATCAAAAGCGGTTAAATAAGTTAAAAGGGATAAAATGGAATTAAAGTGGTTAAATGGAATTAAAAGGTAAATGAGGTAAAGGGTAGTATTTCTTCTTCCGCATGATATCCAAGTATATAGTATTTCTTCCTAATTATATCCAAGTACATGCTCAAGCGTATAAATATTTTCGTTCGTAATTTTACCCTGGTAAAAAATATATCAGATTCAAACATCGTACTATATATGTACAATAAATATATCAAGGGGACCAAATATCAAATATTCAAATTGGCATTGACTTTATACATAAAGAATAACTCCCTCTAATATAACCTAATAATATGATTCACTACTAATATACGGTGAATATTTAAAATCAAGTAAATGCACCACTTCATATTTGATTCATACTATTTTCATATTTTAGACAATTTCGTTGCCTAATTTAATTTCCGTTAATATATATAGAGATCATTATCTAATCGCAGTTGGATTGTTTTCGCTCTGTTGGAAAACATCGCAAAATTCGAGTTGTCAATGAGTGAACACTTTTTATAATCAATGCAAACTACAAATTTAAATGAATTACCCCCCGAACTTTTAACATATCTCCTATGTATAGTACCATCTAAGCATTTGTTGAATCTTACTAATGTAAGTAGGCGATTTAAAGCCCTCCTGGCTACCCCGGACTCAGACATATGGAAACAAAAGTTTTCTCGGATATTTCTTCGCACAAATGTTGGCCGCTATATCGGTAGACCTCATATCCTAAAGAATTGTATGGATAATCCACCATATGACAGACGCCTGGCTTGTGCTCACGTTGAACAAATTCCTAATCTTAAAAAAGAAACTATAGAAATCGATTCGGGCATAATGACATTAACAGGGCTTTCAGACCATTCAGCTGTGTTTGGAAATCGAACAGGATGTATTGGGCTTGTTAATTTGACAGAAAAAAGTGACAGCGATAACATATATGAGATTCATGAACAACCACTTGTTAGTAACTGGATCATGTCTGTTAAAGCATTAAAGGATGGATCAGTGTCAGCATATTCCACAGCTGGCATGATCCACGTTTGTAAGATAAGGTAATAATGAAATAGCAAAAATAATATAAATATTATCATACCATTTATTCTGTGTCAATCAAATAAATTTATGTAGGTATAATTAAATAAAAGAGCATTTTTAAGGCGTTGTGATATTTGGTGACTCATTAGCCACCGCTATCAACTCGTTATTTATAAAAAATTGATGATAAAATTTTCTTTTCATTGTTTATTTTAAAACGAAAATTATTTTAAATTATTAAAAATGCCACTTGTTATCTTATTGTAAATTTATTAATTTACAATTCATGTTAGTACTGCGTTACTAACCTCATCCAACTTTGGAAGAGAATAAATCTCTTCAAAATTTAAACATTTTTATTTTCATAAATTATATATTCTAAAATTATTTAAAATTTTTAAAAATGACACTTGTTATCTGATTGTAAAATAAGATATCAAATAAGTTTAAGATTTTTTTATAAATTTAATCAACAAGGATCAAACATTATGGAAATAATTTGAAATTTGTTTGGCCAACTAAATGTTGGCATTTTCTGGGTTCAACACAAATAATCAAATGATTATCTTTGATACTCATTGGAAGGGTCAATACGTAGTTGGAGAAAATACTTAAAAGTTGGAGAAAATACTTAAAAGTTGGAAAACATACTTGAAATAAAAACCGCCTTTGTAGTACCACTCCACAAAAATAGGGGATTATCCTAGAAATTATAGACCAATAAGCCTTACAAGTGTTGTCTGTAAGATGTTAGATGTTCATAAGTGTAATTTTTTATATGGACGTTAAGCTTGCATTGATGCAGTTATTATTAAATACAACAGCAGGAAAAGAACGTAGAGCTCGTACAGGCTGGGTACAGGGTAAAAAACAAATGTCAATGAAAATTCGATTGTTCTAAGTTAGTACATTCTTCAGATTTCTCTTGAAGGACAAAATAATGTAGGCCGAAACCACTTGACTTGGTAGATTATTCCAGCTTTTACACGTTCGGTTGACAATTGTGTAAAATCTTCTTAGTGGACGAATGTGGGTCTTTAACGTAAGGTGATGTCCCCTCAATCTGTTTGAATTTCGAAGTTCGAACAGTTTGCGACAAACATGTTCCCTCTGCCATTTTTGAACATTAAGCGTTGTCCACATAAACATTAAATCAGAGGACTTTAAAGATTTCTTCACTGTGGTCACACCATGTGCGTTGAGTCGAAAAATGAATGAGAGCTTGCATGGGGTGGGTACAAAATGTGTGGCCTTGCGTAATATGGATTCGTACAGGTTCATCTCTGTCGTAGTTTGACGGTGGCAGACAGCTGAAGCGTATCTCATTAAAGATAAGACATAAGCATTGTAAATTAACTTAAAACTGGATGCGTCAAGCTGGTCAATGGTTTTTTTAATAACTCCTAAAATTCGACGGCATTTAGCAACTGTGTGACTGGTATGTGGGATAAGCTTCTATTCGCCATTGCCCAGTGCATATGATTCGCCATTGCCCAGTGCGTATGTAATCGTATAACTTACCACTAAAAATTTATAATTAATAAAGATCACAGGAATTTTTTATAATTTTATTTAAAAGATAATTTTAATAAAAAATTATAATAAAATTCTAAAAAATTCCTCTGTGCTCTTTATTATTGGCAATTGGAATGGGAGTATTCTAAAAAATTTATAATTAAAATTACTATCAAGTTAACAAATGGATTATTATATAAAAAATTAGCTTGTAAATCGTTTGCAATTTAAAATTATCTCATCAACGTTAATTTGCGAAATTATGAAAGCGTAGTTCGCAATATTTTCAATTTCGATATTAGAATTGTTGGGTATTAGCTATCATCCATACAACAGATAATCTTAATATTTTGTCGATACATCAACTCTTTGATATATAATTTTTTTACTCTGGACGATTGACTTGTATGCAAATTGAATAAATACTTTTTGATCTGACAAAACAGCTTCTCAGATAACGCCTTGTTTGTAATAATAAATTATTGTAATATATATTATATATAATATTATTGTAATATGTATAATCATACATCTAATATTAAAGTCAATATTATACTTAAAATATATAATTTAAAATTAACATTCAACTTTATTTTAATTTTTGAAATTAAACAATTCTTATAAACAATATTTCAAAATTGCTTTGTCTGAATATTTATCTATTGTCTAAATATCGACAATAGATGGGATTTGGTTACGAATTTAAAGTTAAAAGTAATATAGTGATTATTAAATATAATTTTTACTTTGTAATTTCGACTTAATTTTTTTAAAGTGTCTACGTTATTTATGTGCCATATATGGATATAATTGCGTATAACTAAGATGACACAACCCGTGGTGCGATATCTCGATACTATTTTTCTTTATTTATATGCTTCCAAATATATTTGTAGTCCTGTGAGTATTTTACAAGGATGCTCTACATTTTAAGGCTTATTTTTAAGTAAACAAATTTTGTATTTTAATCAATAAGTTCTTTTCGAAGAAAGTAGATTTTAAATTACAAAATTACTATTTTGAAATAACTCAAAATTCCAAATCACTCTTCAAAAGAATGGACGTTATTTTCCAGCAAAATTTTCGGTTCATAATGGCCGAAATCGGCAAAAGCGTAGAGAACAAATAAGTAAAAATCAAGAAGTTGTAATTATATCATAATTTCCGGTAAAACCTAACTAATTCGTTTAAACAAACTACAAAATTTATAAATTAATAAATCAAAGTTAATTAATGATTAACGTTAATCAAAGTTAATTAATGATTAGCCAAGAGCGAACTTAATTATTCTGCATTACGATATCTAGAATAAATACGAACATTTGAAATTATAAAGCTCCGGTGTAAATATTATCGAATTAAACGGTAATATTTAATATAAAAGCAAATTTATTAAGAAATATAAGTAAATATATATATTTACTGACATACATTTGAGAATACAATTCTTTGATTAAATTATTCTGAGATTTATAACATTTGAAAGGAAGTTACGCACTAATTTATGTGACGTTAACAATACAATCTTTTGTAGTGTATTTGATGCATTAATAATGGTATTTGTTAATATAATTTTGAGGACGGCGCGCTGGTTCGGCCGGGGGCTCAGATCTATCTAGACCTTAGGTCGGAAAGATTATAAGGAGACATATTGAATTACATCTATTATTATTAATATCTTTTTAGTTCATCCGGCTTACGTGTTGAAGCAGAATGGAATACATCATCGCGAGTAATGGTTCAATTGGCTTCTGAGCTCATATGGTTGGGGTGTATGAATGGTTTGATGATGGTAATTGATCGACGATGTCCAAACGTATTTACTACATTTACAGTTAATCATCGAACAGCCATTAGTTGTATCAATTTTCTTCCAAAAAATTCAAACACGCTCGTGATTGGCTCCTTGAATAAAACGCTATGTGTTTATGATATTCGAGACACTAGCAGAAAACTGCAGCAGGAGACATGCCCATGGACACCAATTGATATTTTAAGTAGTCAGTTAGGGGCTATACTTTACACAAATCATATTCAGCGATGCCATATGAACACTGACGTAATCGATCTGACAGACGACATTATATCGAGATCTTATGACAATGCCGAAAATGCTCGAGCAATAATCTATAATGGTTGTTTTAATTTACTTTCAAAATCTGGAAAATTGTCCTTCCTAAATCCATTCACAATGAGCCCATTAACAAATCACAGCCTTCAACTTAATTGCGATGTCTCACATACCGATTGCTACGCTATGAATGCGACTAACAATAGCCTGTGGATATCATGCATGAATCACGAGATTAGCAGGGTAAATTGGCCTGTTGATACATTGCTTTCTTAAAATGAACCACATATACCCTATAAATCACCTATATATTTCGATGTAGATATAGCAATTGGCTTCTAGATCTTCTTAGTGCTTTGTATATTTGAAAATAAAATCGAGTTTTATTCTTTATACTATTGAATAACAATTGTCTTATTCGAAAATTATTGGTTTTACAAAATCTAAATAAGTAATGGGCAAACTTGAACACTTATTTTCATATAAGTGATTTTTATATGTGGTTAAAGGGGCCTTCTGACATGAAGGGCAGGACTAATTCATACAATATAATTTTGTAAAAACAACTTTATTTCTATTATATTAATAGGATATATATCTAAATCAGCGATGGACAAGATTTAGCACTTTGGGGACCATATTTTCATCTTGTTATAACCTAAAGGGTCGAATTAATTTGAAAAATGTAACAATATTGCGATCAAGCAAAAACAGCTTTATAAAATATAGAATTAATGGGAATATTTATTTTGAACTCGTACAAAGAGGTCATCAATATTAACATTTATATTACTCAAGACCAATCTCATCGAGTTTCCTAAATCTTTGTCCGTTATTCTTTACGAATAACGGATTATTTTTCCAGCGTCGAGCCGGATGAAAATGCGTAGAAAGCTGAATCTGGCCCGCGGGCCACCGGTTTCCCATTTGTGGTCTAAATCGTTATAAATTATTTATTATTGCTAAAAAAGCTCACTTAAAAACAAGAAGATTACAATTGTTACTAACATGAATATCTTTGTTGCGAGAATATCAAAGAGTATTCAACAGAGAAATTTTACAGAGAAACTTCATAGAAAAAGCTACCGAATTGAGAGAGAATTACGGATTATCGTATTTTGTGGTATAAATGTCGTATCAAATGTACATGTCGTATATCGGGGATATAAACATCGTATTTTATGGTATAAATGTAAAATATTTATTAAAATCTTTTGGTTATTTAAACTTACAATTTTTCCCGTCAGTTCCGCTCGCTACGCTCGCAGATTGAGCTCAGTTTAACAATTCTTGATTACTAACTACTTACAATAAAGTATTCAAACAAATACTTATTCGAACAAGCATATACTTACTGTAAATCAAACAAGATAATTCACATAATTGCGAAATGGTCAAAAAGTACATTATAATCAGACAAGTGAAGTATAATAATGTTGTCAACAGTACTTTGGAGTTTATTGAAAGACAAGTAGCATGTTATACAGTTGGTTGTGACGTATGGACACATATTACGGTTCCTAAATCAATGGACTTGAGCTCGAAAGGTATGTCATTTTACTGCGGATTTTGTTCATGTCCCCATCGTAAAAATCGATGTACTGTGTCTCCTAACACTGATTAAATACTATTTAAACAAATAAAACAATCATCATCTGATAAATTTGTGTCTTGTGAAGACAATTTTTAACCATCGACAGCCAACCATGATGATATCTTGAACACGGTTTTATCGGAATTACAGGAAGACAATTGCATCAAATCTATAGAGACTTTGGATCAAGAACATTTGGCATATACCCCTACCCGAATCTGGAGAAGAGGCAGCACAAATTTGACAAAAAATAAGAACAATACAAATTATTTTTTTTCGAATAACATTTCAGATCAAGATAATTTACATAATGCTGGCGAAATTAAAACTAATATTTTAAGCAGCTACACAGATGACTATGTTACTCATGAACAGAACTTTAATGATCTCCTTCCTGATAAATCTGTTGATGTTTAAGACAAAAGAGTAGAAGCTAAGATTTACAAACATATACGAACTGAATCTTCAAATAGTGAGAATTTAAATTATGAACTGAGAAAGCCTGTAACTTCATGCGATTCAAGTGTTAATGACAAAGGCAATTCCTCAGGCAGAGCAGCCAATATAAGAAAAGTAAGGATTCGGATTTACGCCAGAAGTAGGAATGTTATTTTGAGTGGAATTGAAGAGTCGTGTATGATCAATTCACAAGTAAGAGTTGACGAAGACGTTTATCGTGTGCGTGCAGTATTTACCAGACTTATGAAGGAAGATGATAAGAATGTAGCTATGAAACTGCAAGTTTGGAGTTTGATTCGTTTTGGGAAGCGTACCACAGAGAAACCTCGCTTATTGAAGGTCGTCTTGAGTTCTGCTTACCACGCTAAGATATTGCTTCATAATGGTTACCTCTTGAAAGATTCTACTATAAGAATACTGAGAGACATTAATTTTGATAAGCGTTTAAAATTGAGGAAGCCTCGTGAGGAGCTACAGGGCATAATAAGCAAAGGAGAGTTAAATCTATGCATAAGAAATTTTTAATTAGTTCGGTGGCGACCATCCAGTACGTTAGACCTCGCTCCTCCCGAACTAGAGAATGGGTTTTATTCGAATTCCAGTTTTGATGATTTAATTGATTTTTCTGAGGTACATGATAAAACTAGCAAAACCTTTACGTTATCAGATAATTCGCTTCATATTGGTTACTCAAACGTTAGAAGTCTTCCATCTCAATTCCCTTTCTGGCTCGGCCATATTGCTGATAATCATTATGATATATTGTATTTCAGAATCTTTGTTACATAGTGGCATCTCTGATAATCTGTTTAATGTTGTAGGTTATAAGTTCATAAGAGCTAATCGCTTTCCTGGTATGCGAGATGGAGTTGTAGCATTCGTTCGACACGATCTCTCAACATCAAATATATCATATCTTTGTGATTCTGAGTAGTCATATGAGTGTCTGTCTTTTACTGTTAATCATCAATTGTTAAAATTAAATGTTTGTGTTGTTTATAGATCTTCATCTTTCACTTTGATAACATATCGGCTTAAGGATTATTTATCTAATTTTTGTTCATCCCAACGATTTGTCCTTTTAGGTGACTTCAACCTTCCGAATGTAGATTGGAATATGAATGGGTATCAACCCTGCTCAGGCGTATCAAAAGAATTTCGTGATTTATTTCTTGCTGACCTAATTTTAGTGCAACATTGTAGAGAACCAACTCATGTCAACGGTGCTACTCTAGATCTTGTGTTTACAAGATGTACTGGAGATATCGACAGTATTGCGTATTATCCGCCTCTTGGTAACAGTGATCACTGTGTGTTCTCCGTTAAATTAGTGTCCAAGATCGTTTGTCGGCCAAAATTGGGTTATCCAAAACGAAATTGGACTAGGGTGGATACTCAACATCTCTTAGCTGCTTTCTATAACATGTTTTCTCATAGTTAGGTCTACTACTGTTTCAGATCTGCTGACCATTCTTTATAACGTTTTCTTAAATTTGTCAGATAAGTTCGCTCCGAAACGGAGAACTTTCATTAATTCCACTCGCCCTCAGTGGTTTGATCATGAACTTCGTGCAGTGTTGAAACTGCGCAATGCCGTGTGGGCTATTACTCAAACCCATCCTAAAAACTTAGATAGGTATCGGTACGTGCGCAACCTCTGCAATAGATTGAAAATACATAAGCGAATAGCATTTGAAGATGGTATTGCAAATTGCATCGGGAATCAACCAAAGCGTTTTTGGTCATATGTGAAAGATTCAAGTATACTTCCCTCTAATATAGCATTCATTACTTCAGGTGAATATGTTTATTCTACTGAGTCTGAAATTGCTGAATGCCTAGCGGATAGCTTTCATTCTCCATCGACTATTGTTTCAAATATTTACTCTTTAAAATGGTATAACTCACAATATTACTCAGAATCTCGTTAAGCCAATCATTGCATCTGAAGTATTGCACCTAATCATTAAGCTTAACCGATTTGGCTCTCCTGGTCCAGATGATATTTCACCTTACCTAATTAATGCGGATTGAACCTGCCGTAAGTATTGTTTTAGCTCATATATTTTCATTTAACCTGATCAATTCGTGGATTCCTGCAATATGGAAGTCTTCTATTGTTGTGCCAATCCCTAAAAAACAGCCAGCGACTTCTTGTTTAGATTTTCGCCCTATCAGTTTGACCAGTGTTCTCTCTAAATTACTAGAACGAATTATTGCCAAAAGGCTACTCGAGCATCTAAACTTTAACAGCATTCTTTTTAATTCTCAACATGGATTTAGACCCGGCCGTTCATGTCGATCTATCTTGCTTACCGCGAGAGAGTTGGATGGAAGTACTAAGCTCAGGGCTTTGTCTCGACGTCGTATTTCTAGATTTTTCGAAAGCCTTTGATCGTGTTTCACATAAAGGTTTTGTTTCTTTCTTTATTCACTACGGCGTCCCTCGTGTAATCTGCTCTTGGATTGAAAATTTTCTTTCATTGCGTACGTTAAGGTAAGAGTTAGTGAGTCTTTATCTGCAGAAAGAAGTATGTCGACAGGTTTCCATCAGGGTTCTTTTCGTTCATTGCGTACGTTTAAGGTAAGAGTTAGTGAGTCTTTATCTGCAGAAAGAAGTATGTCGACAGGTTTCCCTCAGGGTTCTGCACTAGGTCCTCTATTATTCATCACGTTTCTTAACGATTTACTCTTACGTATTGAAAACACTCACTTGGCATTCGTTGATGATCTTAAAATTTGGACTGCTATACGAGATATTGATGACTGTAATTCTTTACAGGGAGACTTGGATCGATTTCATGATTGGTGCCGCTCTACTGGATTACATCTTAACGTTAATAAGTGTGTACTTATCCAGTAATTTTACATATCATATCGGCGATGTTCTTCTCACTGTAATATCGCATCATAGGGATTTAGGAATTATCGTGCAGGCATCATTAAAAACTAAACTTAATAGTGAAAGAGCAATAAAAAGCGCTACTCGTGCACTATTTATGTTCGAATGTGATGTGGATTATGCATCTCGATTAGATTTGCAAAGAATTCAACCGATGTCATCACGATTTTCTTGACTTGATAAGAATGTATGCGCTTGTACGCCGGTTGGACGATTACCCAAGTGGTTCGATCACATTACGTTCATCGATTTTAAGAGTTCACAGTAAAACTGTCTATAAAGCAAAGCATGGTAGGTATCCAAAATGCTGAAGGCTCTCGCACAGGGTACTTAATATGTGGAATTCTCTGACTGATAAAATTGCTTCCGCCCGGAGTTTGCATTTGTTCAAAAAATTATTTAAAAAAATGGATCATCGAGAAGACGAGAAATGAGTCATGGAAATATTTGCAGTGATTTGTTGTTTTTTGCTTGTTACTTCTTTTTCTTCGTTTCTTATTTTTTTAGTTTCAATTTTTAAATGTGATCAGGCAAAATAGCCTTATGGCTAAGCCTTGTAAGAATAATAATATTTAGTATGGACAAACTTTCCTATATTTTTATTTTTTTTTTAAATAATTTTTTTTTTTTTTTAATAATTGATTTTTTTTGAAAAAAAAAACAAACAAATATAGTTATACTATAAATTTTAGTTCATTGAGTTTGCAGGTCGATGTCGAGCAGAACGAGGACCGCGAATACACATCGAAATTGAACGAGCCAACTGAATTCCAATCTTTGACCGTAATTTTGTCAATTCTTCTGAGTAGGAATGATTGTTTTTTATTGCCATCTTCTGTGCAATTCTCTGAATTAATTGTGCAGATGATTTTACTGCTCCACCGAAACATGATAACACGATAGGTGCGAAATTCGCCCTCTCTATGGCAGTTACTCTCTCTTGATACTTAGCGAATTTACGTGTTTCGTGATATGTAAAAGCAGCCCCAGCGGATTTCGAAAGGTTGGACGGAGCGAAAACGTTAAAAACGCAAGTATCAAATAAAGTTCGCTCCGAACGACTTCCATAAAAACCACAGCAGGCGATATCCAAACGTGCATCATGAGCGCGAGATGTAGATATGCGCTCGAAATGAATACTAGAATTTACTGGCAGTAGTGTTGGCTCTTTTTGCACATTATCACATATTTCTGTCAAGGTTTTAGAAAATATATCACGAATTGAATCATGTCTTATCGATGGATGACCTCCGGTGGGACAGGTAAGTGAGTGAGCCAGAGAATTATGTTCACCGCAGGGGCAATGAGAGGGCGCGTCTAGTGGTAGTCTATGATATCGAGCTGCAAGTGCGTCACGAAATTCTACATTGCTAACTCGAGTCCAGCGATCACTCGTAGGATATGTGGAGAGCCATGACGAGGCACCTTTGACTTGTAGATGTTCCATAATACGTAACAAATTGTCACCAACATTAGCTACTCGATCTCTAAGCAATGACTTTTGAATATCAATCTTTGAAGTGCCTATAAGGGCAATGCGTTTGGATTGTTCAGTCCTTAAGTCCACACCGTATAAGCCATTTAAATAAGGAGTGCATATATCTTTTGAGCTTTTAAACTCTTCTATCGCAGTAAAACGTGGGTCAGCAATACCTAGACCACCTAGTCTTATCGGAAGGGTAAATAACGGCCATAAATAATCGTCGTCAGGCAATTTCAAATTAAAAAGCTTATCAAAACGCTTCTGAATGGTGTCATAGAGATCATCGAAACTACCAATTGAACAGTTTGTGGTTCTTTGCAAGTGAATCCATTTATGCTGAAGCGATCTGGTCATACTAGTATAGCTTATCTGCAAATCAAGAATACCCACGTCAGCAAGACGATTTACTAATGAGCAATAATTAGAGATCTTTTGTTCCGTAGTTTTATTTATATAATCATCTGTTCCAATAGGAGCACCGAGTACTAACGTGCCATCGACAACAATGTCGATTCCCGTTTCATTAAAAAGTTTGCGGGTACTATCTGCATTTTCGGGACTAGTTAGTAGAACGCATTTGTTGCTGTTGACATGAAATCCGAAAGCACGGCCGTAGTCACACAAGAATTTGAAAGCCTTGTAAATTTGCACAGGTTCGCCGATTAAATTGCCATCATCCGCGTACCAGAATTGGTTGATGTTAGGAAACTCCTCAGTAATGTTCAACAATAATGGCAGGGTTGCTACGGCAAAAGCTGGCATAGCAAGTACATCACCTTGCGTAAATCCCTCTTGGGATTTGATGAAACTATCACCAGTTGAAAAATTTGAAGGGTTATCGTAAAAATTGTGTAGTATAGTAGACATAGAGGGACAAATGCGTGATATATTAGCGAGAGCTGCCTTTCGATTTATTCTGTTAAATGCATTATCTGCATCAACAGTGAGAAGAACTGCATCAGGATCTTTTAACAGGCATTCGCGAACTGCGTGCGTGACGCACTCCACTCCAGCTCGTTGACCAGCGCACATTTGCAACCGTCCGCACACTTCTTGAATATCATTGGAAATTATAGAAAGAATGGCTTTCGACATTATTCTCCTACTAACGTCGCCAATACCAATAGGCCTTATTCCCGATTTTTTGGATAAGGCTATTAATCTGCTTGAAGCCAATACATTTATAACATTAGTAGGCATAAGCTCAGTAGCTAAAGATTTTGCGAACGTTGACAAAACTTTAGTCAATTCAGCAGATTCGTGACCAAACTTAGTTAACATCTGTAGCCATGACTGTGCATCGATGCCGGAGGGACCTGCTCCACCTTTAACACGTTTAGCCATACGAATTATCAATTCACTATCGATTGAATCAAAAATCACAGGGTGAAAATTTGGAACTGTGATTGGGAAAGACCAGTTAACAGCATGAGGAACTAATGGGCTCGGTACAGGGTGCTTGTCGAGTAATAATTCCCGAACAGTTTTAGAACCAATCACATCATCTGGTTGCAAAGGAACGCCATCATAAGAATCGTTGTCTAGAAGATGCATTGCTGTGTTCAGTCGACAGCTTTCAACCAATGAGACGAATTTTTTGCGCCAATCTCTTGACTTCGAAGGTTGAATTTTTAAGGCTTTCATATTTTGAAGGGCCGAGGCTTCAGCGTATAATCCAGCATAGTCATTATTGAACCACATGTCCAATCGTCGGGATAAAGTTGATTTCAATGATTTGGGAGATTGACGAGAATTACGTTGAAGAATAAGATGTCCAAAGATGATGTACTTAGTAAAAGTTTCCGAATTAGTGAGAGAATCCCTAAATATGCGTGCAAGTTCTGATATAAATTGTTTGGACTCTGAACATTTTGGAAGTCGAAATAAGTTGGGTTTCCATTGTATGACGATCGAGAATATATCCTGTATAGACAATACATCGGACTCTTGACGAGTATTCATTGTGTAATTTATATTTATATGGTTGTTAAGAGGACAATGCCGATGATCAGAGTTTTCACAATCTGAATTCGGTTTACTCAATATGGATATAGCAATATTATTGGAAGCTGTTGCGGAGCAATTTACTTCACGATTGGAACAATTCACAGCTGAGCAATTCAAGCATAGGATATTCTGCTTAGCACATCGACATCCTTTACATTTAGCATTCGGGCCGTTGCATGAACAGCATTTCAGAGTTGTCGCAGGCTTGCCCTTGGGCATTTATTTTGTTTAAGAACAGAATTGAATTGCACTGTAATTTGCTAGAACAGTTATAAATTTTAATAATAATAATCGTTCTTCTATAATCGTTCTTCTATAATCGTTCTTCTATAATCGTTCTTCTATAATCGTTCTTCTATAATCGTTCTTCTATAATCGTTCTTCTATAATCGTTCTTCTATAATCGTTCTTTGTAAGTACTTGCTAGATACAGTTTTAAATTCTTCTTTAATAACGTCATAATAATAACTTTCCTATATTTAACAATAAAAGGTTATTCGGATAAGTCATTATAACTTTCCTATATTTAATAATAACAAATGTTGATCCATTTTATATTTGGAATTTTGTGGAGAGAATTAAGAATCTATTAAAACAGCAAACTACAATTAACTTCATATGTAACAAATATAAATCTTCACCGACAATGTGCTTTTCTTAACCAGCCAAAGGAAGGGTATTTTTTCTCAGGATAATTGGTTTTATAATGAACAATGAAATCACAACAATAAAATTCATTTTATTAATAGAGGACAAAACAATAAAAATTAAATTAATATGAAAAACAAACATAAATACCAAACTTATACAATTTATATTAAAATATATACCAAATTCACTAAAACGAGTTTCTAAAACGGAATTAAGAATAATTTATTTAATGTGGCAAATGCGTGACAGCTGTACGCTTACAAGTCCACGAACAAAAAACACAGCAGAAGTAATACAGGTTTATTAATTAATTGTTTAAATGGCATCGGATTAGGCGTTTGAAGCACGACATTTATGTTGATTGGCGGATATGAATGGGCAGATGATTCCACGAGAGAGGAGCAGCCACAAGGAAGGAGCGTAAGCCAAAATAGGTAAAGTAGTTTGGGAGATGTAAAAGAAAGGAATTACGGGAACGCAATGAACAGTAAATAGGACGAGAATTGTCGAGAAAAGGAAGGTTGAGAAATGAAGGGGTATGAAAAGTTACAAGGCGGAAAGCAACGAGAAGAAGACGAATTTGAACACGACAATAAATTGTAGGCAAATCGAGAGAAGCAAGATGGTGGGATGTATGATCAAAACGACGAAGACGGAGGAGAGTTCGGAAGGCTGCGTTGATGATGCGTTGTAGGGAAAGAAGAATGGATTTAGGTGAGTTGGAAAATAAACTAAGACAATAATCGAGTCTAGAAAAAAGGAGAGAAGATATGAGAGTCATGCGTGAAGATAAATCAATCAATTTACGAATTTGACGGAGGTTGTGGAATCAAGGTAGATGAGCGTACTTTATATCTAACGAAAAATTTAAGTGAAATATTGTTGTCGAAATGGAAGCCTAGGAAAACTAGACTGTCAACGATAGGAAGAATTGTAGAATTTAATGATACCAAGGGAGGTTCTAATCAGAGGCGTCGAGGTAGGATCCACATAATTTTGGATTTATCAGGATTCAGAGGAAGGCGAAGGGAAGAAAGATGATTGGAAATTGAGACAAGACAGTCAGAAGCAGAAACACTAAGATCATGAATACGATAAGCAGGTGCATGAGCATAGATGAGAATGTCATTAGCATATTGCATAACATGGAAGTTAAATTTATGATAAATCGAAGACAAATCACCAAGAAGAGAGAAAAGCATAGGGCCTAATACGGAGCCTTGTGGAACACCGGACGGAATGAACGAAGGATGAGAGAGAAGAGTTAGTTTAGACGTGAAATGTACGGTTTGATAGATATGAAAAAACAATGATACAGTGGGTAAAGAGAAGCCATAGTCATGACGAAGGCGATGGAGAAGAATCGATGATCGACGATGTCAAAAACAGACGATAGATCAAGAGAAACTATGATACTACATAATTTATGATCGCGCGATATGAGTAAGTCGTTATAAACTTTAAGACATGCAATTTCGGTAGAGTAATTAGAGCGAAAAGCGGCTTGGAAGGGAGGAAATAAGTTAGAGGAAAAGATATATATATTAACTTGCTTAAGAACGAGACGCTCAAGGAGTTTGAAAGTGTTTGGAGAAGTGAGATAGGACGGTACGAAGATGATAGTGATGAGCCGAGAGATTGCTTTTTGATGAGAGGACGAATAGTGGCGCATTTCCAAATGGAAGGAAATGTACGGCTACGGTTGGACGAGTTGAACAATGTGGTTAGGAAGGGTAAGATAGCGGAGCAGATATTTTTAAGCAAGTGAGTGGGAATTGGGTCAGAAGGAGAGGTTGTATTAGGTAATGAGAGCAGAACCGAAGAACCTGTTGAATAGGCAGAAGGTTATTAAAGATGTTCGTAATTTCAGAATCAAACAGAATGAATTGATCATCGGGAGAAAGATAGTTAAGAGGAAGTGAAAAGAGTGAAGAAATTGAGTAAGGCTGTGCAGAGAATAGGGATATCGAGAAGTTTCCAGGGTCGACTTGGTGTGAATGATGGTGGAAGCGGAGAAGGAGGATGATGACGAGTAAGAGTAAAAGTGACAAGGAAAATATTCGACAAACCAGGATCAGCAATTGATAAGGAGGTATAGTTATTGAAGCAGTTAGGAACAGCAATGATGTCGAGAGCACCACCGAGAATATGAGTGGGGCTTGTTGAAAGTAATTTATAGTTAAAATCAGAAGATTTGCAAGTTCGTTAAAGAACATACGTGATGCGGCAACTGAACCTGGACGGTATACAATCACAAGTCTTAGAGGGAAAGTAGTTGATAATCTGCATATGAGTAATTCGAACAAAGTGTAACGGATATTAGCGCTGATTTTACGTAGAGACGTTGGAATACGAGCAATGGCAACAATACCGCCATGGTTAGAAGCAGTAGATGTTTGAGAGACAATTGGATGAGCTGATTCAACTAGAGAACAATCAGAGCGACATAGACGACGAATATCAAGATCGTCGGAGTCAGTGCCACGATTCGGTAATGCAGAAAATATCGATAGATAATTGATCGAAGATATCAAGGAGCATATTAGCTTTATGAAGAATGGAGCGAGTGTTGAATAGACATGCGAAAAGTATGTTCAGGAACGAGATCGACAAAAGAGAAGACAAGGGGAGAGATGGGACGCCATTAGATTTTTGGCGTTGTGTGTACAACGTGAAAATTTCTGTTAATTTGACGTACTGATAAGGAGGACTCGCCGTTTCGATGTTTCTCAATGCGAGCTAAATTGAGCTGGGCAATATCAGAAGAGGAGCGATCAGGAAAGATACGACAAGTAGACAAAGTGGTAATAAGTTTAAAACGTTGGGAGAGTACCAAGGATGCATGTGAACTATGGCGGAAAACGAATTTTAGGAGTGGAGGACTGAGATGATTGGATTAGTGGATTGGTTTAAACGGATAAAAGATACAGGAACAATATTATTGAAAAGGGATTGAATATCATCAGGAAGAATGACTGAGAGTATAGACTTTAAAGCAGATACATCATCAAGGCGACATTGAGGAGACTCAGATTCTAGAAGCTTTAAGTTAGATATGATAATGCATCGATCGCGTGAAGGAAAACGATTACGTGGAAGTGGTGGACGGACAGATCTGGTAGGAGTAGAGGCAGAAGAGTAGGTAAACGTGGGAATGACATGGGTGCCAAGTGAAGAATTAAGATAGTCTGGAGCATGTGTGACAGGAGTGGAGTGTTGAATCGTTTCATCGTAGATGTTACTGGAGATGATTTTGACGGAAAGATGTAAATTATTGAGAAGTGATACGGTTGGAGCATGTGTGACAGGATGGATTGTTGAATCGGTTGATCGAAGATGTTACTAGAGATGATTTTGACGGAAGGATGTGAATTATTGAGAAGTGATACGGTGGAGGTAGAGTGAGGGGTACGTGAAGAGAAGAAAGAGGTATGAAATGTATTTAGATGTGGGGAGGAATAGGAAAATGAGGTACGATATGAATGCCTTGACTGTTTGTATTGTTAGGAAGATGAAGGTTAAGGGAAGTTTTATCAGTAGTTAAGCGAGGAGTGTGTGAGAGAAGTTTTAAGAACGGAATTATACGATGCGAAGTCAGGTGTTGATGCGAGGTAAACGTCAAACAGAGTATCGGTCTGAGTGGTCGTCATAGAGACATAAGTGGATGAGCAGGATAGCTGTGAAAGTTTTACTGAAGAACAAAAACCTCACGTAAACCGTTTACTTTGATAAAACGAGCTGTTGGATATTTTCACTCGAACAAGGGTCAAGACGTCACAGTCTTTTCAATCGCATCCAACTTCCAAACTTGTATAACGATACTTGCGTTTCGATGTGGAAGATGCGCGATCAGTAACAGTAGTTTGAGATCGAGCTTTTTTAAGCATGATCTTTTATTGAGAGCTTAAGCTCAATCCGCGAGAGTATGGAGCGGAACCGATAGGAAAAATCTTGAACTGATAGGAAAAATCTGGAACTGACAGGAAATATCTGGAACTGACAGGAAAACTCTGGAATTGCCAGGAAAAATTTTAAGTTTTTATGGCCAAAAGATTTTAAAAACGAGTAATTAAACCTAAAATAAAGTTCTAACTGTTCATATGATTACAATAAAAGTTCTGATTGTTCAACTGATTACTCATTTCTCGTGACAAGGCTCTATATAGTGTTCTCATCTCAACGACCTCTCATCCGCCATCGACATCGTCGACCACTTCATCCTCCTTTTTCGCCTTCATTATGATTACGGCTTTTCTTCCTCCTTCGTAGCGTGGTTTGCCTCATATATATCCGGCCGTTCTTTTCGAGTCTGTTCAAATTCATCATCCTCTCCTCCCATCTCTATTTTCTGCGGGATTCCTCAAGCTTCAGCCCTTGGACTCCTGCTTTTCTCTCTTCTACTCTCTCTCCATTTATCAAACCTTACTCCTTCAACGTCATGCAATACGCTGATGACATCATCATCTATGCTCATGCACCCGCCCATCCCATACACGATATCAGTATTTCTGCCTCCAACGGTCTTTCTTCTATTTACAAACGTCTCTCCTATCTTCGTCTCGTTCTAAACCCAGAAAAGTTTAAAATAATGTGAATCCTCCCCCATAGCCCTAACATTTCTCCTACTTCTGTATCTTTTGCATCATCAATCATCCCCGTAGTCCACAATCTCACTTTCTCAGGTTTCCATTTCGATGATTACCTTTCCCTTAAACCCTTCGTCCGCGACAAGATCCACTCGTCTAACTTAATTATCCGTGACAACCGCCGTATTCGCCCACTTATCGACTTCCGTTCCTGTATGTCTCTTATTTCATCGTTTCTTTTCCATAAAATCGATTACTGACTTAGCCTTCTCGCCAATTCTCCAAAATCCATCATCCTACTATACAACGCATTATCAACTCATCCGTTCGAGTGCTCATATGTCTTCGTCGCTTTGACTACACATCAACATATCTTGCCCAACTCTCCTGACCTACCATTCACGTCTGCATACAACTCCACCTTCTTCTCGTAACTTTTCGTCTCATCGCTGTCGGCACCCATCGTTAATCCATCTCCCTTTCTTAGACGACACTCGCCTCACCTCTCTATAACTTTGTTCCCGTAATTCCCTCTTACACTACGTTCCCAATTACTCTAACAACTACGGTCTACGATCCTTCATCGTCACCGGCCCAATCGACTGGAATAATCTCCCACTTGACGTCCGCCGCGCTCCTTCCTTTATTGCATTCAAATGCCGCCTCCGTACCCAGCTCCTCGAAACATGGTTTAGATTTTTTTGTTGTGGTGGTCATGTAAGGGTGCGCTGGCACGCATTTGCAACGTAAAACTAAATCGTTTTTTTAATGTACTTTTGAAATATTTATTAATACAAGCTAATGAAAAACAAAACAAAATAACGATAATTTATAGTTTTTAATATAGTGGTTTTCTGAAGAGTTAGAACAAACGCGAACAGTACGGTTATATATACATGATATCCAATTTCATACACCCTGACTACTAACGGCACCATTGCCACAGCCATTTTCGTTTCGCCCGCTTTTTGCCACATGTTGGTAGCCCTGGGCTCGTCAGAAGGCTGACTACCAACTCTTAACCTTTTGAAACTTGATACATCCGAGATTCGAGCTGTCGCTCTCCGTACTTTGGCTGGCGCTCTTGACTGCTAGGCTACGAATCCAGGATTACCAGATTTCACACAGTATATGAAACCTTCCATCATGATATCCAGAAACTTTATTGTCCAAGATGCTCTCTGGCATGCTTATTATAGATTGTTTCGTATGGGATCATGAAGATCGATTGAAATCGGGACTGGTGATCCTTTGATGGATGCTTATTTATGTATTGAATAGTTGCTAGGTCACACAAGGTGACTTTCGCATTGAAAACCAGCTACAGAATCCTTCCTTCATGATATCCAATTCCATACACCCTAACTACTAACGGCATCATTGCCACAGCCGTTTTCGTTTCGCCCGCTTTTTGCCACATGTTTGTAGCCCAGGGCTCGTCAAAAAGCTGACTACGAACTCTTCACCTTTTGAAACTTGATACATCCGAGATTCGAGCTGTCGCTCTCCGTACTTTGGCTTGCGCTCTTGACTGCTAGGCTACGAATCCAGGATTACCAGATTTCACACAGTATATGAAACCTTCCAAAAGGCAAAAAGCGGGCGAAACGAAAACGGCTGTGGCAATGGTGCCGTTAGTAGTCAGGGTGTATGGAATTGTATATCATGAAGGAAGGATTCTGTAGCTGGTTTTCAATGCGAAAGTCACCTCGTGTGACCTAGCAACTATTCATTATATATATATATATATATATATATATATATATATATATATATATATATATATATATATATATATAT